>PNEQ01115066.1:0-20788 GCA_003012365.1 Medauroidea extradentata | reverse complement strand
AGGGCCCGGTAATTTTCGCGAAAAGATTTTTGCAGCACTTTGTTTCAGTGCCTTACGTGCGCACCTGCATCTCGGCTTTGTGGTCAGTGATTGGATGCCATAACACCCAGCGTCTGGAGGTTAAACCCGCAAATCACAGACGTGATGTGTGGCAGTTATCCGTGTACTGATTGGCACAGTCAAATGAATAACGACTCTGCACAAAAACACTCTGTCAATAACCTTGAAGTTGAGGTGCAGGTGTGCAAGTAAGGCACTGAAACAAAGTGGGGCAAAAATCTTTTCGCGAAAACTACCGGGCCCTAGTTATTGATTCAGCGACTTCAAAGAAGTGTCAAATAAGTCAAAGTACAATCGTGAAAGTGACACGATTATAGTTGTTGGAATTCTGACTGGTGCGCAAAAGAAAACCAATACTGAATGTATTAATGGAAAACTGTAGGTTCGTCGAAGCCAATTCGAAAAAGTAAGTGTAATATGTTAGCAATCCTAGGAACCATTTTCGCCAAATAAATTAAGTCCGAGCCGAGTGACTTATTTCTGAGGCGAAATACTTGATGTTGTAATGGCATTTGATTCCGGCGAAAGAAATTACGCTGCACGAATGCGTCACATGCTAAATGTTTACTCATAAAACTGGGAAGATACTGTTATATATTATGTTTTTTTTTCACTGCATTGCCATTCAAAATTCTATAAATTTCAGTTGACGTTCTTAGCGTTCATTTGGCCCGCGCACCCTCTTAATGGCCCTGGTGCATGAACATTGTTTCATCGTGTTAGGAGAAAGATTTTTTTTTATCAAACACTACTAAGCTTGAGGAGTACGCTACATTTACCTACGAAAAGGAAACACATTTAAAACTCTGTTTCTCGATTTTTGTTTTTTAGATATAATGCGCAGAAACATGGTTCCGGACACCACAAAGTGGCCAAAAACACGCGCTGGACTTTATTACGCACTTTCTGTAAATATATTAAAAAGTATGATCACCGCTTATAGTCGCGCCCCGCGCTTTAAGGCGACACTGTTGTTGACTCACGAGGCAATCTCGACTTTATCGTTCCCTTGTTCCCGTGCCTCAAACACGGCATCTGACGCTTGCTGTGTAGTGCCGTCAAGAATCTTCATCTGTAATTTACGGCAACTATTTCCAAACTACATCCAGTTATTTCGAAGCGTTTGGTCCGATGTACAACTTGAGCTGAGCGGTTCAAGCTAGTTAAACCAGTGATATTTATACATCTTGTTTGTCATCTCATTCGTTCTACGGTCACTTGCAGTCATCCGCGGCGAGAGACACGCACTCACACACACGCCAAGCCACATTCCATACACGTGCGTGTCTCGGAGTTACTGTTGCGTGGTCGGGAAGGCTATGCTGCTGGGAACTGGCCCTTGCCCAGTTGAACTCAGCATGGCGAGGTGGCTGTAAGATACGTCTCTTCTAAGAGGTGGATCGTTGGAGATCGTGGCATACATCCTAACTGCACGGTAAAACCTGTTGACGCGTTGTAGTGCTGTGCGACATTTAGGATTTGATGTCGGCTGTCTATGGCACGATAGTCTCTACATTGTCGACCATGACATCGATATGTCGACTTTAACATGTCGAACTTGACCCTCAACATTATCTTTTACGATATATATATATATATATATATATATATATATATATATATATATATATATATATATATATATATACACACACACACATATGTGTGTGTGTTGTAAGAACAGTTTAAGAAGTGCCGACAGCAAAACCAGGGACAGCATACTGATTCTGCTCCAATTTTATCAGAATGAGGAACCCTACATCAATATGTAATAAATAATAATCATTAAAGTCAAGACAACTTATGGAAGAAAAGTGTTCATGTTTACCAACTTTGAAATATGAAAATTTCCTCCTTGTATGCTTTCTTCTCGCGCTGCGACTTTTGGATCTATGTAGTCAACAAATATATAAGCCAGACTAAGGTTAATTACACTGCGGGGGATGAAGTTCAATGTTGTTAGATTGGCAAGAGATAATTTCCACAGCTAGTTGCTCTGATTTTCGTAAGAGCACAAATTTGTGTTGGAGCTTTTGAAGAGAACTTCAGTCTTCGAAAATGTTCGATTTTGCAGCTCTCTTCGTGACATAAGTGCAACTTGAGGCAGAATTTGTATGTTGTTAAACTTCTCCAAAAATAATTATCTACCTAACATGAATTATAAATGTTAAATGGCTTAAGGTGGCCGTCTGCCCTAAGGCCGCCGAATAGCGTCCAGAATTTCGGCCGTTTAAGATTACTCGAAATATGCTAAATTTGCGTGAAGTTTGCTTAATAATAGCATTCAAAGAACTTTACACACGTATATTCTCATTTCAGGGCCATCATTTATCTCATAAGTTTGTTTTCTTGCTTCTAAAAATAGCGAAATTGAGTTTATTTTCGGTCCTTTTTAGGTATGAACTCTTGGCGCCGCGCCGTATTTTTTCAAATATATAAGTGTGTACCACACACATTTACCAGTGGCAGCTCGGGGGTTGTTGACAGATAGGGCACAAGTTGCCGAGAACCGTACGCTCCTACTTATAATTAGAGACAGGAAATTTCGCGAGATGACTTTGTTTCAGTGCCTTACGTGCGCACCTGCATCTCTGCTTTGTGGCCTGTGATTGGATGCCGTAACACCCAGCGTCTGGAGGTTAAACCCGCAAATCACAGACGTGATGTGTCGCAGTTATCCGTGCACTGATTGGCACAGTCAAATGAATAAAGACTTTGCGCAAAAACACTCTGAAGTTGAGCTGCAGGTGTGCACGTAAGGCACTGAAACAAAGTGGGGCAAAATATTTTCATTAAAAATTCCCGTCCCTACTTATTATATTGTAGTGAGCAGTTAGTAATAAGCGGCACCTACATACCAGCGTGTCAGTGGCTGTAGCGTCAAATAGCGCACAACACTATACAGTTCTCTACCTGGCAACTTGTGCACTACCTGGCAACAACCTACGAGCCGCCACTTATATTCACCTTCAATATTGCGTCATGAAATGTTTGAATCACCACCGAATGTCTCATATAGGGGACAAGTCGACGAGAAGACTGCATGCCTGTTCATTGGCTTGCACCCAGAGGCTAGGGTGATGCGTGATGCGCGTTGTGTGTCGTCCTTATTGCTTCCACATTTCTAGGCCTCTAACGCGCCAAAATCCGTTCAATTAGGCGGCTGCTCGTTGACGACGAGGTCTAGTGACGATGGCGCACAACTTGACACAATGACCGAAACTGGGAGAGGAATCGCCCGTGGCCTGTGTTAAGAGCTCTCCCCCAGAGAGGCTGCGTTTGTGTGTGTGAGGCAGATGGAATGGTAAGTGTGCCGCTAACCGGCGTATATAATGTATTATCGCTTCTCCGCACAAGCTACTCAGCTGGCTAACGCTCGTTATCTATTGTATTTTTTGAATCTGGTTGTTATTTTCCACGACTCGGCAATCAGAAAAAAAACATTTTCGGCAATTTTGAGGGGTCCGAAAATGATATTGCCAATAAATGTGCCGAATTTTTAACACTATAGCGACATAATATGAAGTGTGTGTTCCTTTCTTAGGTATTCAAATATAATGCGCGTAAAAATAATAGTCGTAACTCGCTGCAACGTATTTCAAGCGTAGGTAGGGAGGTCCGTAAGGCAGCTGGTTCCTGTTTATGCTGTTTTTGCGAGTTTAATTTTTTAGATCCTCAAAGGGAGCAGATATCGCTAAACCTTTACATAAAATTTTTAGAAATAGTTTTTACAATAAAGCCTAATTTTTTTCAAAACCTAAGATGTTATAATTTTGGATATTTACTTACTTTAAGAAAATTTAATTAACTCTATAATAACCATCCCGGCATTCATCCAGAGCGATTTCGTGAAACCATGGAAAACCGAAATCGTGATGCCGGAGCCGGGAATCGAACGTGGGGGTTCCCCAGCTAAAGTTGAAACAACAGGGTTCGCCAAAGGTCGTCTTCTAGCAGCCAGAGTCAGTATCTTCTTGCTACCGTGCCAGAACGCATTAACGTCTTCTTTATTTTTCCTCATGTTCTCCAGCATCGATATGGAAGCGCCCAGTCTTGTTCCCTCCCCATTCCCGCCTCTTGATCGCTCGTCCTGACTGGAATTACGCGCCCGTCCACGCGTATTACGGAAGATACTCCTCACGCCGGACGTTCGGAAAGCCGGCGGATCCGAGCTGACGGAGGCCGCTTATCCTTCGATATTGGAAAAATGCTGGGCTCCTGATATCTTGCCAGCTGTATCATCAGTCAACCTGTCCTATATCAGATGCTCCTCAGCTAATACTAACATTTATACAAATCTTAGTTATGTAATATTCGGAACACAGCTTCAAAGAAATGATGTTCTGCTGTAGATGCCAGCGTTAATGCGAGTCCTCAGCGAGAAGATTAACTCCAGTCCAAAACGATGAGCTTAGAGGCGATAAGGCATGTGCTGAGCAAGCAAGATTCGGCCTTAGTGTTCCACTCGCGTTCGTTGTGTTCCGATTACAAAATATTTCAAAGTGGTGACATTATTATCAGAGATAACGGAAAATCGCGAAAGTCATAAATGTAAGCATATTAAAATAAAAACTTCTTATTCCTCGGATGACTGTATAGTGGTTAAGTTACACGGTTTAACGGTTTCTGTTCACATACGAAATACAAACGTTATTTGGTGGCGCAACAGCGTTATGAAAAAACCAGTCAAATGTAGATGTACCAGTACTGACAGATATATGTACGACGAGCATATGTCATTTTGAAATCTAGTAAACAGTCAACTTCACCCACCAGCATTACTAATCATTGTATGGGATGATGGTAGATCGCGAAAATTGTTCGTGCCAACATACCCTTGAAAACACTGTGGTTTCTCGCAACATGTATGGCTGGGTGATAGACGTCTGACACAACGTAGCTGTCTGCAGACCAATAACAGGCATAAAAGATTACAATAGCGGCATTCTTACTGGATCAGTTAAATAGGGCAACAACTCCACGTACAGAGTAAAGCCAGTGAGCTCTTCATAAGCCAAAAGTACGTTGAAACCCAGCAAACAGTCAAGTTTTCCTGCGATAAACCAGCATCTCCAATCATTATATTACGTCTAATTGTAGATAACTCGTCTAGATATGACTTAGATTTCAGTATTTTTCCAACTTCTTTCTCAAGAAATGTACAAAAAACAATATGAATTCTTTGGCTTTTAGTGAATTCGTTGTCTATAGAACTATTACTTGATCCGTTATAGGAAAGTATAAATCACACAAACAATCATGCATACACATTTTGTACGTCATTTGCGAAAATCATGTTCACGCACAGTTATTATTAAGTTCCAACAAAATAGGACACACTCGAATGCTTATTTGACTATTTAACCGTGTTAAAGTGGTCTTAAAAGTTTACCTCACTATGGTCGAAAATATTGAGGTACTAATTTCGTTAGATATATCCTATGTGTTTCCTTAGAATATGAAGAAACTTTCTTCCCTCTTATATCTTCACAGACTGTAATAGACATTTCATGTATATTTTTTTTACTTAATTTATTACATCTTTGACTGTGCAGTGGCATATTTAAGATATTCTCAGGAGTCATAGCTACATGGAAACATAATAAACACTGTTTTACGTAACTTATTTAATATATTATTTTTTTGACATTGATATGTGCAGTGTTTGTTACAGGTCGTTACGGGACATTTCAAAGCCACCTGTACAAAAAAAATTAGGGCTGTATATTATATTTTGATATTATTAAAACATATATGTTTGTTATTTTTTTTTTTTTGAGGTACACTTCCTTGTTTGTTATTTGGTAAGTGGTAGAAAACAAATAGCATTTCGTATAGGCTAAATGATGTTATTGGTTCAACAATGCTTAACAGACATAATTTTGCTTAAAAATATTTTTAATGGAAATCAGTAATGGTCCCGCAGCCTAGGAAAGGATTTGAGAGGGTGGCGCAGCAGACGTAAAATAGTGTCTACTGCGCAGCTACCCGGCCCACATTTCCCCTCCCAGCCAGTAAGAGGGGAAATGACAGAGCCCTGAGTGTGCCATTAGCAGCTACAACCAATAAGCAGATGCGCACACCTCCACTGGTTAGGGGCAGGAGGAGAAGGAAATATCTCCTCTGGGCGCCAGGACCTTTCCTAGCTCACGTGTCCAGTACATTCATTGTATGTGTTTCGTTTAACATTATTGTTTTCCAGATACCAATTTGTTTCCAATTTAAATGTTTTTTATGACTTTACATATTCGAGTAATCCTGTAAACATAACAGCTTATTATAAGTTAGAACACACAATATTGTTGCATGCTGCCCTGGCTATAAGCATAATGCATAATCCAGGCGGACAGCTCGGTGAGTCAACCAGTGATGTCATGGGTTTTCGCAACTATGTCGCAACTCCCGGGAGACGTCATTGGGATTCCCCGATGACGCCAGTGCGAATACGTGACTACCAACAGGCACAACCGAAGTAATGTCTATTTTTAGACCTCATGGTCATCATGCCCCATCATCGGTTGACGTTACTATAGGGGCAGTATAAAAGCCTCGGAACTGCGCAATATGAGTCAGTCTAGTATTGTGCTGTGAGTCTGGAAGTCTGGAGTCTGAAGTCTGAAGATGTTCAGTATGAGTTTGTAGTCAGCGAGTATGAAGTGAGAACTGTGAGTGGTGTGAGGCGTAACCCTTTAAGGGCGGCGTCGTGAGAAGTGACGGGCCTGCAGAAGGGACACACAACGCTAGGTGTTGTATCGGCGCGATTGAGCTGGCTAGGTCCAGCGTCTCGAGGATGGCAAAACGGTGGCGACGGTCGGTGTCGAGGCGAGTAACATCAGCGGCCTGCAGAAGGGACACACAACACTTGAGGTGTTGTATCGGCGCGATTGAGCTGACGAGGTGCGTCACCTCTAGGATGGCAACACGGCAGCAGCGGTGGTCGGTGTCGAGGCGAGTAACGTCAGCGGCCTGCAGAAGGGACACACAGCACTGGAGGTGTTGGATGGGCGGCAGCAGTGAATGTGTCGGCTTGCTACAGAAAGGTGGTGAGCTGTGGAGAACAACACTGGATGCGTCATATTGGCGAGAGCAGTCACTGGAAACTTAGGAGAGTTCGCTATTGGTTGTGCTAGCGGAAGGTGCTACGCTTGTGGAGAGAGACTGGTGAAGACATCTTGGATACGTCAGGGTCTACTGTGAGGCTGCAGGCATATACCTTCGGAGCAGTATTGGGCGGAACAAGAGGACTGCTGCTGCGGGTCGACAGACAACAAGGAGGTGCGTGACGGGAGTCGAACTGAAGACCTCAAGAAGGAAGACAGTGGTGCACTTGGGGTGCTGCGCAACACATGGTGAGCCATCACCACTTCGGACTGATAAGGTTGTGCATTGTCACTATTTGAGAGACTGTTGATTGGATATATGACTGAACTTTTATTGTGATTTGTAGTCTTTGATTATTGGTAAATATTCTTGTGCTTTAATTCTCATAGTTAATTAACGTTTCTGTGGAAAGTAGTAATTGTGAGCATAATTAAAGGTATTGTGAAAGTTATAGTTGATTGCTGTGTTATGTATTTTTGTAAGCTTTGTGAGCTAATAAATCAATAACTTAATTCGACTCTTTTATTTCTAATTATTAGACCTCTGTCCCAAAGAATTAAGAGAATTGCCCACATGTAAAAGTTTTTCTTATACTTGTAACTCTATATATATACACACATACACATATTCGTTTCTGGACATTCTTCCTCAGTTGTTCGATTAACTACTTTATATTTATTTATTTTAATTGGGCTTTACGACTCGTCGACGACAATATCGTTAGAGACGGTTGAATTAACTATTTAAATACCAGGCGAAAATATTTTCAGATGTTATTGTAACACCTTAAGAAATCTTTACAGCATATATGTGTGTGTGTGTGTGTATATATATATATATATATATATATATATATATATATATATATATATATATATTGCATTTAGTTTTCATGCTAATATGTAATTTTAGACTGTTTAGTTTTTAATCAAAGTAACAAAAATTATACATTTTTTAAATATCATAAGAGAAGCGTTATATGTATACAAGATTTTCGAAATAAAGTTTTTCATAGTGCACGAACAAGTCGTACACACCAAAAGTAGATAAAAATCTCTAATAAACATACCCCTTAAGTTGCACCTCTTACATGGTACGTACACGTTGTAAACATTAAAATAGGAGGATCCAATGTGGTTGCCGTCGTAATGAAATACGTGCCATATTTCCGGCAGGAATAGTACACAGCACCACAAAGAATAATGTCAGTAAACATGGCCCCCAAATCGCACTCCTGAAGAGGTAGGCGCACTGTTGTGATTAGTACACTCGGAGGGTCCAATGTACATATTTCTTCAGGGGTGCAATTTGGAGACCATGTTTATTGACATTTGTACCTTGTAGTGATGTATACTATTACTTCCGAGGATATGGTACGTATTTCATTACGAGGGCAACCACATTGGACACTGCTATTATAATTTTCACAACGTGTACGTCGTAAGAGGTGCAACTTAGGGGTATGTTTATATTAGACATTTGTATGTACTTCTGGTGTGTACGACCTGTTCCTGCAATATGGCACACTTTTTTTAGAACAGCCTGTATACATTTAAAAAAAAGGGGGGGGGAATTATTTTCGTCGCTTTGGGGGAGAAATATGTTTTTACTACTACGTAGCGAAGTCCGATGGATATCTTGACCGTAGTTACGTAAATAAAATTTATAGCATGCATGTTGATTTGTACCATTCCTTCTTCGTATTAAAGGTGTTTTCTTATCGTTGAGAACATTCTTGGGATGACAAAATATCTGGAAAAGGATGAGTAGCGTTAATTTGCAGAGAGAAATGAAACGACCAACAAATTAAAGTCTACATTTAAAGGCTATTCACGTAAATTGAGTACTTCTTAAAACGTGGTTATTTTTTTTTTTTTGCTTCCCTTCCTGTAAGTGTTTATATTTTCGGAGCTTATAAACACAACAGTGTGAGTAATAAATATTATTAATGTATTTGAATGTATCTTGCAATGGCGTACGTCCACAATACTACAGTTTGTCATAAATACTGTTGACAAAACGCTCTTAAAAAGTGCTCACTTTGTCACGAACAGCCTATACCAACTTGGTATCCAAAATCACTGCGCTTTATTCTAGTTTTGAATAAAATATTTTGCTGTAATTTTCCCCCGTTCCCTTCCCCTTCTGAATAAGTGATATTTGCAGAAGTATTTTAATGCAACTGAGAAAAATATAACACAGACTTTTCATTTGTTTCCAGGTGAGTGTGTCGCATTCGAGTATGCAGTGGTCATCATGGTCAGTAAGTACCCTACAGAAAATATGCAATACAAGTTTTAGCCGTGTGTTGGGGAAAATTGCCAAAATTTATGTATATTATTCATATGCAAGGATTGCTGTACTTGGTACCACAGTGACGACGTAATACAGGAGAATCATCAAAACACCTTCCTGTATCTCACAATTAAATCTGGTAACTCATAGTAGAAGCATTCCTGCCACGCAGTTCGCTTTATCAATTTGTACAGTTTTGTTTTGAGTGGTTGTAACATGGTTATAACTCTTCACGTTAGTAACCGAGTAACCGAGCCGTTTTTAAGTGATAAATGCTGGAAAGGTTGACAAGATTTTTCTGAGAAGTGTACTGTCGTAGGTGTTTTTTTTTTTTTTATTATTATTGTTTGCGTGCTATACGTGTTCTGTGGAGAGGGATTCCGACTTAGTAGAAACTTCGCGATTCTTATAAACAACGTGGGATAGACGTAGGAAACCTAGTTACTAAAAGAATTCTCTGTAGATTTGTAAACAATGTCTTTGAGGAACAGTAGTGTTTGCAAGAATAACACTTGAATTTTTCTTGAATCGGCTATTATGAAAAAAAACTACAGGATAAAGAAATTTATTGGACGGAAATGTTATCAAAAGTGATACAACAATTTGAAAAGTATTAGACTGTAATTGCAGGTTTTGGTGTTTTTTTCTCCATCTCGAACAGTCCATTTCAAGACACTTAGCCTATTTGAAATGCTTCACACGACATGACGTAAATGTAACCGAATTGAGTTAATTAAATTGTTAATTGAAATTACAATTTTTGTTAATTGTCAGTGGCAAACCGCCGAGATAAGATGAATGACATTTTCCTTACGGGTAGTTATAGAAATAGGTCTAGCAATAGCAGTCAACAGTGCCAACATCACAAAATGTACGAAACCATACCCAATGTCTTGTCGGCGTCTGTCTTCAATACAGACATGCAAACCATATTTTATGCAATATAGTGGGAACTGTATTGGCTTAAAAATATAGTTTATAATCAGTCTAGTTGGAATCAATTTCCCTTGGTTTAAACTTGCTATCCGCGCGGACTTGCGGCTTCTCACAAGGCTTATTACTTTCTTAGATCATGTGAGCAAAATGGTTAGGTGAAAGTCGCCCGCTGTACCACTACGCCGCATGTTTGCCAAATAGGTACATTTCACACGAAATGGCACCAACAATTTACATAATTCCCGTGGGACGCTTGATGAATGTTGTTTGTCTGTAGTTGTGTTACTCAACTGTAAACATCACTGTCTTTACTTCGGCAAGAAGTATTGTTTTATTCTTAATGCTTGAAATGTTTCCAATTACTCTAATATTGAGAATATGGCCCATATGAATATGAATTTTTGCTGCAAATTGTGTAAGTAGCGTATAAGCCAGGAGTGTGACGGTAACTTGATATGAATCAACCTGTACACAGAACAACGTTGCTGGCCAGAGATCAGGGACGATGTCGCTGGTCCATGTCGCGCACATCCTCCAGTAACTGGATCACTGCAGACCTGGCGCCTTGCCTCATGTACTGCAGATGAGATTACAGCCAGGTGGCGCCGTGTTATTCAATTATACACGCAGTGTTGTGATTCAGACGCCCTTAGTTGCGTGGCGGAGCAGCTTCTCTACACAGTGTTGCCAGGTCGTTGGATTTGTCCCGTTTCGTGGCACTTTTTTATATTAGATGTGGGACGAAGGGATTTTTTTATGGTAAATATTAATTCTATGGGACTTTTGTTCACAACCTTATTTGATAAGTTTCATAGTATCCACAAAATGTTTGTTAGCTCTGTTGCGTTATTGCAGTACGCTTAAGTGTTTTTGTATGTGTGTCTATTTTTTAAAGTTATTTAGAGATTTGTTTATTTAAACTCTTTGAGTGTATTTCTTGCCATATGGGTCCCTTCCAAAGGCTAAGAGCAAAAGGCGCTGAAACCATATAAATAAATAACCCATGCAATATATTTTACAGATTAACGGGCTGTTTAAAAATATTATGCCGTCTCGAAGCAATATTACTTTTTTTTTTCAGCTGTAGGATTTCTTTGCGCTCAAACGGGACTTTTGCGTATGGAGCATGGGATTTTTACTCCTCTATGACTGGCACCGAGACCACCGCAAGTCGCCGACGGAAACACACTTATAGCAACAGATGGGCGTTTTCTCTCGCCTGACAATGCACTAGGAAGGGTGGAAACCAAAAAGGGAAATTGACCGGAAGGGGTGTATCTGTGAAAAGAAAATAAATCGGCAGCACTAATCGAGGGACAGAAAATTAAAACGTGGTTTTCTCACAATAAAATACGTTACTTTACTGTTTCAAAACAGACATGTATTCACAAAGGATAGAACTAGGTTATTATGTAATCAAATTATTTGTTTAATATAAATAATGTGTATCATAAATGGATGATGATATGTTACTCTATTTCGCTGAAATCTAAATTTTATTATAATCGTATTACAACTTCGACTCCAGTAACGAAGATCCTACTTCTTACTTTGTTTCAAGAAAACTTTATTGCGGAAGGTATATATATATTTTAAAACCTAAAAATAAACAAATGGTATTGAAATTACGACGTTCCTCGTATGTACTATACAGGTAATGCGGGGGAAATATATGTAGACAATAACAAGTACTGAATGTTTCTTGTCTGGCTTACTGAACTCGCCGAGAACTGCTCTCGCAAGGTGTGCGAGTAAAATAACTATCTTAATTCTTTCAATAGAAGTAGTCACTAACGTAAAGTCTCTGGGGTGCCTACTGCCGTCCCTATTACCCGAAACGAATAGCTGGAAATTAATCTGGGGACCATAGTTCTCCCCCGACAACTGCGGCCAAAAAGTCTTCACCCATCTCCTTTCTTGCGGCTCTTCTCTATCTCGGCGGGAAACCACCTTCACAGACCAGTGGTCACGAGGGGGTGCCCCCGGCCAACCAGCGTCGAACATCCTCTGAAGCTCCGCCCTTAGGAGCAGATTTCGTCTTAATTCACTTCGCCTCCTTTTATTTTCCAATTATATTTAAATGAAAACGTTAATACATTTGCGTACAACTTAAACAATATCTCAAATTTAATTATTTCCTTGTTTCCTTATTTTATTTATGCTATTTAACACAGTATCCCTTCTCTTTCACATGGCCGTGCCTACTCTCCGGAGAGTAAGGAACATAGAGGGAGGAAAATACTACCATCTCCCTCTCTGCACCTGTCATACTGAGGATAAAAATGTGAGTGATTGAACATTTACTGAAATAAAATTTTTCACTGTGGGTCTACTGAATTAAAGATTGTAGATTTGTTTTCGTTAGGAGATGCTGAAAAATTGACGGGACACAAGCCATATTTGTTTTAACATTACAATTAATTATCATTATACATCCACAATTCTATTTTTTTTAATTAGTACCTACTGTTATTTTAAGGCACGTTTAAAAATTATGCGTGCTGCGTGGAACTTCGAGCTGCGAGGATGTGTCGTGTAAATATGAACATTTATATGCAGGTTATGAACAAATATGAACAAGGCTCAGCTGGTACTGTTTGATCTGATTGTGTTCATAAACACGTGTACCCAAACACTTTTGTTACATGCTAGGTACACTGAATTGTGAGGACACCTGCAGTGCGAATTATAAAATACAGGAAAGAAGCTGTAAGAAAAGTGCGCTGAAATAATTAAACAAACGTTTAACTTTGGACAATTTACATTTAAGGAAGTAACGGTGCTCAAAATTTTTACCGCCAACTTTGATACACTATCGTGTAAAGGAAGATAACGTATTAAAAAACCAGGGTCATTAAACATGATAATGGCATGGTACCCATGAACATATCACCGAGCCTTGTGACGTTTATTTATTTGGACCATGTGTTGTGTCAGGATTGAGTACGTTAGTTTTGTATGGTGTTAGCTTATAAAAAAAAAGCAAATCGAAATTTGGTTTTCAGTACAGTGAACATGGTTTGAATAATGCTACCCATGAAATTGAGTTTTAAATTAACAATTTTTAATCGTTTAAACGTACTTAATAATAAGCACGGAAACTCTGAACAGTGTTTTATCAGCGAAAAACACGTCGTTAACCATGTTAGCTCCGCGCTGTGCTGTGTTGATATAATTCACCAACATCCGCCACAGACAGCGCTACTGTCGTGCCTAGAGAACGCGCGGACGTTCATAGAAAGTTTGTCTGCAATACGCATGGCCAAACATGTCGTCTTATAATATAACCAGGACACGTAAGTGTGTAGCTTTTGGAAGTTACTTTCTACTCTTCGTCGCTAAGGTTCCGTTATCTACAGGCCCACTGTTGGAATCAGACGTCGTGAACTGCTTTGGTCATGAACACTGATATTTATATAAAGTGACTGATCATGTAAACAGTTGACTTCGTCTGCTAACAATTAAACTGTGCCAAGTAATCGCCGTCTCATCAAATATGCTACCTGAACGGATTTTATATTTATAATAGTTCTCCGTCAAGTTCTGTAATTTCCAGCCCGGTAACTCTTTGTCCCTGTTTATACAAAACGTGTTCTTTGCATATTTTACTGCACAATACGTATATACCGTAACTGTAAAATAGCCTACATATGTCACAACAAAAAAAGAAAAAAGTGTGTTAGTTTGATTTAGTACAGATTTTTAAAGAAAATCTTGTTTTCTGTTGCGAAAATGACTCAATTAGGCGAGAAATTAGGTGTTAAGTTTACTGCCATGTATAATTTAGTGTCTGCAGTCTGAAATGTTATGCCCGAATTTCCGTGACCATTAGTACCATTGAGTGTTAGTACTTCCTAACTTGTCAGCTTTAGATAGTCGTATGTTTAAAACTTGCTCGTGATTGGCTGCGAGGTTGTTGATGTTTGTTGGTATGGTATTTAAAATAAAATATAACCTGAAATGAGTGTTTGCATAAGTTATCTAGGCGTAGCTACCCAACGAATATTTATTTTAATGTTTATTTAATTAAGTTTGAGAAAATATTTAATTTCCTGATTTATTATAAGCATGTCCTCAAAATAATTGACGTAATTTTTATTTGCACAATGTGCAAGTATTTTGCTCACTAATAACTCGTGATATTGACGTTAGACGGCACGTGTTACAAGCATTTGACCCTCGCCTTGGCCGCATGTGCACGTGGTATGAATGTTTTCTTTACAGCAGAAAAAACACATTTATTTCTAAGAGTTAAGCTTGCGACAGAGGAGGTTTATTTGCGGTAAAGTGAACTTTAGAAACATATGTTAAAGGGGATGAGCACCTGCCATTTTGGAATAATAAACTTCTGCGTTTAATCTGGCCTACAAATTTTCTATAATGTTTTTTGCTTCCAAAAAGTAGAGGGTATAGTTTATTAAATTGTATACAGTTGGCATTGTTAGGCTAACATTTCTGATACTTACTATACGTGAGACTATCCGTAGAAAAAAAATACTTTCTTTCTCCGGAAGGTTATTAGTAAAAAACTAAGAAAGGTAGTTACGGTGTGACAATTTGGTAACACTTAAGAAGGTAATATCTGTGTCACGTCAGACGGGAAATTGTAATAAATCATATTGTATGGAACTTACAGCGAAAATTTAAGAATTCGAAGATGGTAGGTAAAACTAAACCCCCCTTAAGGGCGCCGCCTACATGCGCATTAGAAGTGAAGTACAGATATTTTGGTCAGCAGTCAGCATCTAGGTAAGGGTCCACGGTGGTCGAGGGGTCAGACATCTCGCCTTTCCCCTAGGGGTTCGATCCCCGGTGGGTTCGGTGCCTGATTTTTCGCATGTGAAAAACATGGTGGACGTTGTCGTTTTCCTCACCACTCTCATTCCGTTGTTTCTCCACCCTCACCTCATCCATTCTTCGACAGGCATGTCTCGCTAGTCGAACAACCGGCCCAACACAATGTGACCCTGCCCGAAGGCGGGAGCATGTAGTGGATTTTCATTTTCACCAAACATCTAGGTCTTAAGGGCTGGTGTGTGGTGACGTGATGTGTGTATGGATCAGCGCAATAATAAATGGGTGTGAGAAACGGAAGATATTCGAGAAAATCCGCCGACCATTCGCACGAGGTCCCACTGGCCTTGCTGAGAATTGAGCCCGGATCGCCTTGGTAAGAGGGGAATGCTCTACAGCTAGGGCTAGGAAAATTTCGTGAGTTCAATGACATGCATGGTAGAATCCAATGTCCTATGCATACTCAAGCCCCGTCTATTCGTTCATTGTCTGCTGTCTGAACGAGTAGCAGGTAATGGACAAATGGTGGGGCTTCGGTGTGCGCAGGATAATGGATTCTATCATGTTGGTAGTTGAACTCGCAAAATATTCCTAACTACAGCCCACAATTTTCGCGAAAATGCGAAAATAATTCTGCAACAGTTTGTTCCAATGCCTTATGTGCACATATGAAGCTTTGCTTCATGGTTATTGGCAGAATGTATAATTGCACAGACGTGGCTCATTCAAATTTTACTAGGGGAAATCTGTAACAAATTTCACTGTAGGATTCTATCTAAGTTAGTACATTTTGAAGTACGGCAGTCTAAAAAGGCCAGCTAGAAGAGCTATGTTGGAAGTTTTTGAAACATGTGTTCTAGTGAGCATAGTGTCTTCTTAAAGGCCTATTCACAATTGCGATGTCCGAAGTTGTGTCCTAGGACATGAATGCTCTGATTGGTGTACGTGACTCTGTGACGTCACATCAGTGTCCGAAGTTACGGTGTCTTAGGTCAAGCTTGGTCCTAAGACAAGTATTCACTTAGTCTTAACATTTGCGCGAAGTTGTGTTCTAAGACAGAAGAAAACTTCAACTATTTTCACTGGAATTCGTAACTAGGTATACAATTGAAAACATTGACATTATTGTCGGAAAAAATAGAAGGTTTAAACCAGTAAGAACTACACAAAATATTAATTAATCACAATTTCGGGCCAGCTTCGGACTTAGGTATTGTGAACAGCGAGGGCGAATCTAACCACGAAGTTCGGACACGTTCACGTCCGCTGCCACGGTCACGTCCGTGTACACGTCCATATGTAAATAGGCCTTGACAGTGACAATCAGACATTGTCCGAAGTGTTGTTTTCTTTTCGTACATTTGCACTACGGGCGTATTTGAAACAGTTTAGTAAAACAAAAACAAAAAATCATTTTCGAACACGTTGCAAGACATTTGAAGCGCGTGGTAGGTGGCGCTTTAAGTATTATTGTTTTTTTTTTTTTTTTGTTTGTTTAAGAAGTTGTCTTCGGAAACAATCTTATTTTTCCTTTGTAGCAGTAATAATAAACATTTCAACATTAAGTTTGTGTTATAACACACACACACACACACACACATATATATATATATATATATATATATATATATATATATATATATATATATATATATATATAACAGTACTATAATACAGATTTATTAGTACTGGTGTTTAAGTGCAACATTTTTATTATTGCCGCAACAAAATTTGTGTTGTGCCAAAGAGCGTTGCACCATCGACTTTAAACCTCCAGATATTTTACATAGACATTAACAACTCTATCGACGTTCGCGAACAGTAATTTCAAAATAATGATAAATGACACAACTCTACTGTGTTTATCTGTGGCCATGTGCAGTCCACGCGCTTGCTCCCCATAATTTATGAAAACCCGTTCCCACGTTGCGATCGAGTCCGCTGGCATTTTACGCCGAGCAGCATAACATACGGGGCACTTGCACCTGTGTTCTCGTCGTACATGGACGTGCGACGCTGGTCAAGGTCGTCAGCTGGACGTAACTTACCGTGAAAATGTCGTCGACACATTCAGTGTGACTGCCAAGCCTTGTACGTGAACATATTGTGTGAGCTCGCCACCGTTCGAGCTTGCCATGAAGTTATTCTCTTTAGACGACTCAACTTTCGAAGTTAACTGTTTTCCTTAAGGGGGCCGTCTACCACGCGCTTAAAATGCGCTGCAATGTGTTCTTAAGCAGGTATTTTTTAAGAAACTAATCCAAATGCGCTCAATGTGCCAACGTACGAAAAGAAACACACTTCGTGCAAAGTTCAGAAGATCATTTTTAAAACACCATACTTATTACCCACACGGTTTCTAAGCCCTCCAACACAGCTAAAAACGGCCTTTTCAGACCGCCGTACTTCAAAATGTACTAACCGGTTGTTTATGAAACTTAGATATAAATGTGCACTGAACTTTGCTACGGACGTTCCACCAAAACAAGTATATGGTCACAGCAGTTCAGCGCTTGGCTCGTTGAGGCGATGCGGTATTTGATGCGCGCTTCAAGGTCGACCTTACTGCTACGTCGTTTTTTTAGTTCTTATAAGCCACAAAATACAATGAACATAAAAAAATTAAAAATTCACATTGAAACTGCATTTCACGTTCCACTACTTGTATTTTTTTTAAAGAATCGATAAAAAGAGGTGAAAAAATTTAAAATTTCAGAAATTTTTTTTTAAATACAAAAATATTTTGTAGTTCATTTTAAAACATGTCATGCAGTAGCCCGCGACATGCGGTTTCAGTGTGAATGTTTTAATTTATTTATGTCCATTGGTTTTTGCAGCTTATAAGAACAGAAATCGTGGAAATGTTGACTTTGAAGTGTCGTTATGGGAAAACTGGTTGAGCTATTTTTTTTGTGAGAGCTTAATGTACTCCCAAATAACGTCTACAAAACTGGAACTATTTCATACAAACATAAAATTACGATTTTTCCCTATTTGGAGGCCCTTAAGGTGTCCGCCTGCCCAGCCCCTTAAGTTGTGCTCTTTCAGAATGTAGGACGTCGGTCCTTTCACTTTCACTTGGTCGCTGGAGAAACTTTCCAGATATACCGTGCCATATTGGAGCATGGTAGATTTAAAGCCATGCTGCTCCCTTATTTCCTCTTTTTTTCTATGTAGTAATTTTTGTGTCTAACCGAGAACAGAGATCAAAAATCTGTTAACCAGTTTTCTTTAAAATGGTTTACAACAAGGCGGCTAATTTTTTCAAGATAGTAAATACTGTAGTTTTAGCTAATTACATAACTAACAAAATTTATTGGTTTAGGCGAAACCGTTTTATTTAATGTCTTGAGAAAAAAGCTTATCACGGCAAAACAGAAAACATTTTAAACGAAACTTCCAAACAAATTCGTGATGTCTTCTCTCGTTGAAGCTACAAATAAAAAAAATTATAGTTATTTCAAAAGCAGTAGAAACGGGTGAGCCGGGACTCTATTTATATTATTTTCAGAATTATTTGATGCGTTTGAAACGTGACGAACAAAATAAAATGTAGAATTAAATCAGTGATGTTTTGTCAGGCCGTATTGTTTGTATTCGAGCATCAACAGTCGCAAGATAAACCATACCAGCCGAGGTTCTTGGGAATTATACAGACAGTTTATGCCATCTCGTATGAAATGTGCCCCGTTAGTAAACTTGACGCAGCAGTACAACTGCCGATATTAATTCAACCAGGGACCCATAAATATATTGTATTTTGTGCTCTAAATTAAGTAAAGAATAGGCACTGTGTGTGGTCACTCCTCGTGAATCATACACACATACGCTGTTCATGATAATGAGCATTTGTTAAGGGCGTTCAAGTGGGTAAAAAAATAATAATTTTATATTTGTATGAAATAATGTTAGTTTTGTAAACGATACTTGGGAGTACATTTCCCTCTTACAAAAAAATTTGATAAGAGGCAGAAAATCAAAATTACTGATTTTTTTTTTAGATGCAAAACATTTTGTTATGAATTTTAAAACGTGTGAAGCAGTTGCCCACGACATTTAGTTTCAGTGTGATTTTTTAATCTATTTATTGTCGTTTGTTTTTGCAGCTTATGAGAACTAAAGACGTGCAAATGTTGACTTTGAAGTGCCGTTATGGTAACACTGGCTGAGCTATTTTTTTTTGTAAGAGGAAAGTAAGGTCTACAAAACTTAACGCTATTTCATATAAAGGCATTGCTAAAAATTTATTTGCGACTAGTCCTGTATGTTTTCCTCTACTTGTTGGTGCAAGCATTGCCGTGTGATCTGGACGAGCACAGTCTGTACATGTTGTTGACCTCGTGTCCGAACAGCAATTAAATGTAATTATTAGTGTTTAGAGGTATTTAATTAAATGATCTTAAAAAGTGCTCGCTTCATCCTGAACCTCCTATGAGGACGTTTATCCCCCCAATTAGATGCAGTAGATTCCCATCGATCCATTTTTACCGTAGGACTTTGTGCGGTGTCCATATAATTTTACTAATGACAAGTTCACAGTTTAGTTCGAGGATCTTGAAGACGAAAGTGCGATCGGAGAGTGTATGAGCAAAGAGGCGGGCTGAATATTCAATTGGAACGTGACCTAAGTTGCTCACATTTGACACTACAGAGTGAGCTATTGCCTCTACCCTACGGTTTATCGCCTTTCCGGCTGACGTGGAAAATTCCTTCTACCCTAAATGAAGATGTGATAATTTTACTGTGCGAGAATTTTTTTTTCACATACGCCAGTTACGTAAGCACAGTAATCTCGAGAGCATTTATATAAATGCGCAAGTCACTGCAGCTGACGGATACTTCCGTTTGAAGCGGTAGAACGTTTCCAAGAAAGTGCGCACTGGACTGAAGTAGCAGGCCTCAAAGTCGGTCACTTTTTTCACTTCTAGTCACTATTTTTGACAAAGTCACTTTTAGTCACTTTTTCTGAAAATTGTCACTTTTTTCACTTTTTTGAAGTGTTCGAAATTGACTTTTTTTAAATCAATGAAATTGCTCCATTAAAATTCTGTTGAGTTAATGAAGGAAGGTAAATACAATTTTCAGTTAGTTTTGTTTTTATTTTTACTATATTTAAGATTGACAATGACTTTAGTCCTTTGGTAAGCTTGGCAACGTTGTTAGATTGTTTGTGTGTTAGACTAATGTGTGTCTGGAACTGAAATCCCTATCTCTGTTTGAAATCTCAAAAATTAATAAACGTGTGCGAAATTATGAAAATTTGGCGTTTGACGAACTCAATCTTCGACCGTGAGAATTTATAGAGTATGGAAGTCGACTGGAATATGGTGGTGATTTAGGTTACATAATGCAACACGTTTATTTATCCTGGTAGCTTGTTAAATGGTATCCGTTTTACTTTTGTTTTTGATACGCAGTAATAAACTGAATATGCATATTTTAATAAGGCGAAAAGCTTTTAAGAACAATGAATTTTAAATTTGTAATGACGCGGCATTAATTTTGCCAGAATTCATGTGTCTGTGAAATGGCAATTAATTTTCTTCACGAATCACGAGAACTCAAACTATTATCATAATCCAGCATACATTTTACCAGTGGG
>PNEQ01115065.1:0-50263 GCA_003012365.1 Medauroidea extradentata | reverse complement strand
TAACAACCGGCCCACACACTGACACCGAATCGGTGTTGGTAACTACGGATAAACGTGCCGTGCTGATTAACATCTGACCAGAGATGGCTGTTGCGTGAATTTAAAATGCCATCCCGCTGGAAGAAAGCCTCGTCAGTAAACAGTATGTTGGCTTCAAACCCACGTACTTCTTGTCTGTGGTGAAGGAACCACTCTGCAAGCTGAACTTGTCTGGGATAGTTGGCTGGCCCAATGCTCTGCACTCTCTGCAAATGAAATGGACGCAGCATCTGTTCGTGTAATGTATGTACAACAGTACGCTGACAGACGTTGAGCATGTTCGCGACAGTGCGTGTACTGATGGTGGGATTGTTTTCAACCATTTGTAGCACTTCTTCTTCTAACCTTACAGTCCTGACATGGCGCTGACGTCCAGCATTTCGTCTCCCCACATCGACGGTGCCATTTTCCCGCAACCGACGGTGCAATGACGTAAACGTAGTGTAATAAGGCTGCCTTCTGTCCGGATATCGCTCTCTGTACAAGCGTTGTGCTGCTCGTGCATTCGCTCCCACAGCAGCATACACGAGATGCATGTCTGCGAGTTCTGGCCATGAATAACGCTCCATAACACCCACGAGTACTACTGCTACCTCCAACAGCTTACAGAGAAATGGCAATTATTCAGCGCAGTCCCAACGCACGTACAATCGTCAACTGGCACTGCACTGGACTCCACAGCATGCCGTTCGGAGTGTGGAAGGAGTAGCAGTGACATTGTCCACCACACTTCCCACATGCTAATGTCCAGGGTGACCCCATTGAGGATCGAACCTGGATCACCTTGCTAGGAGACGGACACGTTTGAACGATTTAATGCTCAGTATGGCTCTGTGGTAGCGGTGCAAGACATGTTACATATCCGCACAGGCGTTAGGTAACGACACTCTACTCCACCCTCCGTTACTTACATCGCTGTTTCTGGGGAAATGGTTTGGTTGAAGGGTCTTGTACTAAGGCGACCTTTTTTGTTTATTTGAACATGTTCTTTCATAAACAATGGTCAAATTACGATTACACGTTACGGCTACCAAATTTCATGCGATCGAAATTTCAAACATGCCATTTGTCCATGAAGGGGGATGATTTGTACCATCTTACCATGTTGGGGTCAGACGTCTTATTATAGCCCAAAATATGTCCACATTGTTGTTGCTACTTCTCCAGCGTTGTTCGATATTTTAATTATAATCGATTTTGAAAACACATTTTCAAGGGCTCCTAACACCCTTCATATGCACTTTCGGGACAATTGTCAAATGTAAACCCTACTTTATTTTGCGTAAGGAATCACCCCACCAAGTTTGTCGGTCGAATTCACACTCACCCTGTATATAAAACGGTATTTGAATAAATCTAGAAGTCCTTAAAATATGGAATTTTGTGTTTCACTATCTATGTCTTGCTACCTTACAAAATGGCGGGTATACAGCAAAAAAAACATTACAAAATTTAAACGCATATATTTCTAATAATTAATATGCGGTCAAAACTATTTACTCTTAAAAACAAGTTATCTTCTAAAAATTGCATACTTACAGCAGCAAATACCATGTAAAAATATCAATTCTGTTACAGTTTCATAAGGTATTTACTAATTAATGTCACGCTATCTTCCAAAATGTTGAACATGCTAGACGTTGACTTAAATGGAAACTTGTAGGATGCACTGTCAAAATGCAACATTTTGATACAAACTGCGAAGTAATTTTAGAAATGTGACATAACCTAATACATTTATACCCTGATAGGTTCTAAAATGGTTGCATTAACAGAATATTGCACATTATTTATATCAAAGCTAAGATGGTTGAATTAAAAAAATATGGAATTTTGTTTCAGTCAACCCAACTGTGCCCTTAAGATAACGAAAGCAATATTTATTCATGTCTTGCTGCCTGAAGAAAACAAACATAATGTTTGATTTGAATCCGCCATATTGTTACAGATATTAGACATAGCGCAAAAATTTTTAAATGGATGTATTTTTGAAAATAATCGCTGGACGAAAAAATCATTTATTTACAAGATGACCTTGCTAATTACTCCATACGTGCAAAATGTTACGGAACTACATTAAGAGGTTAAAAATTATGTATGGTACACACATACCAATCAAATGGTGATGCCATAAACCTATTTTTCCTCTGGAAAGTAAGGAGTTAAATATAGACCGTAACTGTATTATTTACTTTACTTTTTCAATAAAATGTTTATTAAGGAAACTATTCGTTCTCAAAATTTGTTCTGAAAAGAATTTAAATAAAAAAGAGAAACATCTAGTCAACAAGTAACAAACTGGTCAACGGTATTTCATATAACCGAGATGGTGAACCTCAGTAAAAATTATTGCTAGTGTTATCCCTCTTCATAACCGAAATGGCACAACTTTATTTACAAATCAGTAGTCTTTAACTAACAAAAAGTACGACGTAAAGCGTTCTCAGTTAAATTATTTTAAAGAATCCTTCAGGGAAATTTTTCAAAAAAGAGAACGTAAGTGAACTTTGAAGTAAGCAACACACACCGCAGTGTTTGACTAGAGCACACTAAGGTTGGGTTGTTAAAACTGTACTTGAAGTAACACAAAATCTTTTAACTGTAATAAGTTTAACATGTGCTTATATAGCGGTAACAAACTGCATATTTGCAGCTGTTACAACAGATGCTCGAAGGTCAGGGCAGCTTTTTAAATGCAAGCGTTAACGCCGCAACCTGGACTGCTGTTTACTCTTGAACATGTTTGCAGTCGTTAAATAGTCTCCGCCATTTTAAGCTATGCGCACCACGGTCACAGACTAAATAGTAATACAGACGTGAAATGACGTGGCGGCTCGTTTGATAATTGTGAACTCCGCCGCTTATTGGCTGCCCGAATCTGTTGATACCTGCCCCGTGTATGTTTGGCTCCTGCATGTTACGGCAGGTTTCCTATTGGCCTGGCTGCCGGCTAGCAGGGCAGCCGCCTTACACTCATTGGCGGTAGGTATTTCCGCCATGTTGCTGGCCAGGAACGCCATTTTGCTGGCGTGTGTGACTGAGTTCGCCGAACTACCAGCTATTTCACTTCTGTATTCCTAAATATTCTGTGCCACGGTTTTGTCCCACCATGTATACAGGCGTATCATAGACATGCAGCTTCACACAAAATACAGATCTGGGGTGTAGATGACCACATAACAGAGAATAACCATTCTAACATCTCCCTACTTGATCAAGACACTAACGAAGATCACACACACATTGTGAGGTGAAGCCATATCACGCCAAAACCACAGGCGGGTACATATAACTAGCAGTACGATATCCAACAACTCACCGCATGTACCTTGCATCGGGTAACATGTGTGATCAAATAAAGTGGTAATGGATTGCGTCTGCCCAAAAGTTTTCGCGAAAACCTATATCGGTGTAACGACACGACTGTAACATGTGAACTGCTCTCGGGCACACACAATAAGACAATACTGTATACGGCATTACAAGTGTAACCAACATCGTCGGCAAACTGAACATACCTCGTAATCTCTATGTCAAAAGTTGTCTTTCAGAACCGGCACAGATATAATGTATCTCTGTAAAGCCACGTGGTGCTGTTTCTTGCTCTCTTACTGTTTTAAATGTTAAATGCGCTTAGTTGCAGCTCGTGCATGACATTGCACAGTGTCTCGTTTTATACGCATGTAGCTGCAGCTCGTACAAGACATTCCACAATGTCTCGTGTGTTATGTGCATGTAGGTGCAGCTCGGACGAGACATTCCACAGAGTCACGTGTGTTGTATGCATGTAGCTGCAGCTCGTACAAGACATTCCACAGTGTCACGTGTGTTATAAACGTGAAGCTGCAGCTCATACAATATATTGGACAGTGTCTAGTGTGTTATATGCGTGTAGCTGCAGCGCGTGCCAGACATTCCACATTGGCTAGTGAGTTAAACCTAACTCTGTGCAATGCCACTGCTGTTGGTCCTCAATTGTTCCTTTACTCGAGTAAGAACGTCTGTATGAAAACAAATAAAGTCGAGCAATGGTATGTTGAACGATGTGGTGCAATGCACTGGTAAATAACTCGTCTTGCATTCGGGAGGACATATTAAATTTCTTGTCAGGCAATTCTGAAATCTGTTTTCCGCGGTTTTCTGAAGTCTCTCTATGTGAATGCCGGGATCGTTAATTAAACCGGTCTTGGTGGATTCTCTTCCTTTCTTCCCTCGTGTGTCTAGACCCAAACCGTAAATATGTTCTATTGCACGCAATAAACAAATTTTAATTAAAACCACTTTAATGTTACGTGCATTGTAATTAAACCCCAACCTTGGGGTGCAACAGTTATCCATCAAAGTATGTGTTTTCTATTTCGCTTTCTACTTCGACTATTTTCCACGCGAATTTCTCGAAAACTGTTTCTATGCAAAAGTGCTGACTCCATATTCATCTGCACATATAGCTTGAGACAGTGGAAAATAAAGTACTGAGGAAACAAAGTACGGTGAACCAGATTATCCTAATGAATAGGTACGCTATTAAAACCCAAATTTTCAGTGTAGTCTCCATTATGCTTATACTCAATATACTACTTTGTTAAATAATTATTTCTTTCGTTTTTAATAGTGCAATATTAAACAGCTGTTTTTTAATTTGTAGATATAGGCTCTTTTATATTCACTAATTTTTTGTTGTACTGTTTTCGTGCTGAATTGCATTTCTGTGACTGTAAAATACACGCAACAAACGAAGTTTTTCAGAAAAACATGAACAAACTGCATAAGAGAATTGCTGACGCAAAAAAAATATATATTTAAGATGTGCTACGATACATAGTCCATTAAAAAATTACAGGACTGCTGATGCCTTTAAAAAATAAATGTGTTCACATCCGTGTGCATGAAGAGTTGCCTAGTCACCATACCTTCGTACATAAAACTGTAACTTTTTGGTGCGTTTTACACGTAAATTTTGGGTCGTTTATTGTTCATACAACAAAGTCTTTGTTTTATTACGACCCACTAATTAATTATGCTTCAAACTTGACTTTTAGGCCCAGGTACCATATTGTTTGCAACAACAGGGTGTACACCGCTGTAATTCATACAATGGGGATTTGTACGTCGTACCATAACTTCATTTTATCGCTGATTTCGGTTTACTTACTTCACATTGTACTTCTAACGCAAGTATTTTCGTAATAGCTCATAAAATATATTTTTCAAACTTGAACTTCAAGGGCTTCTGCATCCCTAAATAGACGTGATGGGCCACGGGTATCGCACATCTCTATGTTTAAAAGAGTTGACTGACTGACTGACTGACTGGCTGACTAACTGACTGACATATCAAACAGCAGCCCAAACCGATGGACCTAGAAACGTGAAATGTTTTGTGTGGGTTCTCATTTGGTCGTAGGTGAGCACTAAGAAGGGATTTTTCAAAATCATACCCCTAAGGGAGTATAAAGGGGTGAAGTGTGTTTTCTAATATTCGTATACTTAGCTCGAACCCGGTGGTCTATCGTTGTGACTTTTGTTTCAATGGTTAAACCATGAAAATTGATATAAGCCAATTTAAGGATGTTTATAAATTCAAATTTTAATGAGGTGAAAAGACTTTAAATGTATTTTTAATTAATTATTGATATATATTGAACCCTTCGGGATAGATAGCTGCTCTTCACTTCAAAATGAAGCACATGTGAATACCCAAAAATTATTTTTTAGGATTTTTTAATATTTTCTCCCATGAGTAGAAGAGGAAAATGTGTTTTTTATTAATCGTCTGTACAGCTCGAATCCAATTGGCTATCATCGTGATTTTTACTTCAATGAGATACGTTTACAAATAACTAAGATAGGACTTCTAAGACGTTTCAAAATTCTTTAATTAAGTGGGTGAAAAGACGTGAAATGTGTTTTCCATTATTCTTCCATAGCTATCGAAAATGTCGATATGTCGAAGTGCTGTTTGCTTTAAAATGACTGTCACGTAAAATCCAAAATACAATTTCGGGACACTTTGCAAATTCGACTCCAAAGACGTAAAACAGGTAAATTGTGTCATTGTAGGCAAATATAGGGAATTGTTTATTTTAAAGCAGGTGGGGGGAGGGGGAGATCTTTTATACAAAAAAAGCACTGGTATAGGACATCTTATGTTATGAGCTGCAATATGACGCCATTGAATTTGGTCACGTACAGAGACAGACTGTCAGAATTTATCTTGCAGTCCTTGGCTGTACAACCTGTGCGTGCCCATTGACGGAATATTTCATATATTTTCAACGAACTTTTGACGGTATGTATTGAGGACACTGTCAACAACTGTCGTGCTCGAGGTAAATGAATCATCGTACCTCGTATACTTAGTACTGGTACCATCCGTATACTCTAATTTTCATGGTCTATTTATCTATGAATATAAATAAAATTCAGGATAGAAATAAATAGTGACAGGGATAAACTTAGGACAGTCATTTTTATATGGGCAGCCATAGATACTTAGCCTGCTGCAGAGTAAACTCAACCTGCAGCTTGGTTATCGTGACACTTGATAGCCGAGCTACAATATGGCGTACAACATGGCCCTTTAACTGATATAAACATTCGCTGTTAGGAGTAATACACTGGGCAATGCCGCAGGCGGCCATCCAGCTTCTAACATAACAATTATTGTTAGTTCATGTTCTATGCTGTTCTGTTATCAGTCATCCGATTGCGATGAAATTTTGTTCAGTTCTGCATGCACCTATATAGATTTATAAAATAATTAACAGGATACGGAATTAACGACGTAGAAGGCCAAAAGAGGAATAACCTAAAAAAAATTAGAACTAATTAACTTTGGTGAGTTGTGCGTGCACCCGCGATGGTTTCCGCCATTTTTTTTGGGGGGGGGGGGGCAGTATAGCTGAGTAGAAGGGCAGAACGGGATACCCGTAAAACTTAGTGAAAAACCAAAACACTTTGGTGAGTTGTTCTGCATAGGCCTGCGAAGTTTTCTGCCGAAAAAATTAATTTTTGGTATACGAGGGAGGTCGAAATGGGATACAGTGACAGAACTGGGTAAGCAAACATATTTTAATTTAATGGAAGCAATTTTTGGACAGTTGAGCGTGCGCCAACGTAGGTTACTACAAAGACAAATTATACTTTGTGGAAGATGGATGGCAAAACGGGGTACAGAAGGACGAAACACAAACAACAAAAGTTGTGAAACAATTTCCCTTTTCAAAATCTTTCTAAAACGGACATTAAAGACATTTAACATCACTTTACTTCATTTAGCACTTTTCAAAACTTTTTGTTTCAGGTATATTTTCTAACCATTGCAAACGAAGTTACGGGTACCAACTAGTCAAATATATTTATTTACGCTTCAGCCATATCTTGGCGAAATTTTGCCGCACGTTTCTGAAATATACCATATGTTTTTAAATTGTACATTTTAACTGTTTATAGTTAACACGATAATTATGTTGTGTCACATGATATTTCGTTAAAAAAAAGCCGTTCTAAATGCTACTGTATGTGACGACACATGAGATAACTTAAGAAGAAAAGTGTAGAAAAATCGTGTAAAATGTTCAGCAAATAACATTCTTCTTCTTGCCCTGTGCTGTTGAAAGATCTGATATGGGTGACACTTGTACTGACGTCTAGGTGTGTAACTATATTGTTTCATTTGTTATACTGCTGTGGGGATAAGTATAATTTAAGCAAGTGTCAAGCACTTCTGGGCGTGTTGTTCTAATTACTAAACTTATTGTGAACGTATTTAGCAGATTTGCTTAAGAAATAGAAGTGACGAACTACAACAGCGGCCTTCGTCAGACGAGAGAACATATCTGAACAACGATGTCTGAAATGCCGGAACCATCATATAAGGTGCGTGTGGAACAAGAAGCATTGCATAGGTGGGAAGATGTAGGAATCCCCGGAGAATACCCGGCGGTAAAAGCCAACGTCTAACACGTTTACTAGCAAATTTAGCGACACTCTAACCCGGTTAGGCTTGGTAAAAACGTAAAGGGTTTAACACTTTTTTTTTATATGCTTTCCCACTATGTTTCGAGGTGTCCACATATTTACCTCACAATTTTAGCTGTTCCCGAGAACAGGATGACTCTCACTACACAATCAAATAGCACCAACGTTTTACTAGAGACTGAACCCAGAACGACTTGCTCCGAATACAGCACGCAACTTATGTCACTAACGAGGTCGGTGTCACTGTTGCGAACATAGCATCAAGAGAAGGGCGAGTGAAGACCACACAGACTTTTCTAACTACTCAGTATCTTCTCTGCACGTTCCTGCTAGGACATTGTCTCTCCCTCTATGTATTTATGTGCATTCCCTCACACTCCGTTCCTTCGTCACTTGGGAGTTCCTCGGGCAAATAAGCTCACGTCTGCTGAGGCAAGCATGTCTGCAAAAACCACGCGTCGTCCACAAACTGCATCCTTTCAGCGGGAATCGACATCCAGCATTGAGTCATCACGTCGAAGATGTGACACGTGCCAACATTTCAGCTGTGGAAATAACAATAGCGTTCAACGTCCGGGCGGTGGAACCCTTGTTTCTGAGCCACCGTACAGGAGCCATGGTTGACCCAGTAGCTAGAAAACTCACCTCCCATCAAGAATACCAGATTCATTGCAGAGTCAACTCTGATTTGTTGTTTATGGGAATCATACCGGACGATGCGGTTGTTCGACGGTTTTCTCCAAAATTTCTCGTTTCACAGTCCTTCATTCCAGCGGTGCTTCATAACCCATATCAGCCTCACCAGCTCTGTATTTCTAGACGTTAATCGCCAACTGTAATCTGATTTCACTCAGAAGTACTTAGTCATCGACTCTGTGCCGTCCTGTAGTCGGCAACGACCCGCCATCTACAAACCATCTAGAATACATTGTACGTGACAAACCTTGTTAACAAGTTTACACACAGAGCTCGAAGAGTAATACCTTATACTTTATTTTATTTCTACTATGAACGGCAGTGTGACTTCCTTTTCTTACTCTGACTACATAACCCCTCTCCCCTTGCCATAAAAAATTCCGCAATAACCTGGTGCACAGTTTATACGTGTTTTTCACAAGAAATTAAAATAAAGTATTTAAGTTATTTAGGCTTGCAATAAATAAAACTTTCCCTATTTAAAACATATATTTCGATCCACTATAATTTTCTTAGATGACGTTTCCTTTGGGAGATATTTATTTTATTTGCAGCAAAGATAATTTTGTTAACATTGAGCTGGTTTCAAATAAAATTATAACTAACTTTATAACAATTTCGTTTTATAAAATAATTTTGCAGGTACCGTAATCAGTGTTCAATTTACTGAACAATGTTTTAAATGTAAATGTTTATATACTACCACATTTACGTAACAGCAGAGAAAAAGTGTAAGAACGAGTTGTGAAAGCGCACAATATGCTGGTATATTAAGGTAGTTGCCTATGCGGACGTATTTTTAGTGTAAGTGGCTTGGAAGTGTAAAGTTGTAACGGCGACCCTAACCTCCAGGTGCAAGTCACTGAACTGCCGTGCAGCCTTCTCGTTGACAAATCGCCACTTTGGACCATTCAGTGGTGATCCTAATCAATTCAGAACATATTATGTAAGATAACTAGGCATAGTACATGCTTAGAATAATTTTAGGATTCTGCACTAAGACGTTAATTCATAAAATCGACAAAAATAACACTAATTTTGTCACATTCTGCAGTAAGGAAGCAAACTTTACATATTAGTGATGGATGTGAAATGGGTGCAAACCAAGGAGGTTATTACTATATATATAGACTCCTTGGTGCAAACGCGTATAGTGTTATCTGAATACTTTACCTACGCACATAAATTTTTTTTTCAAATAATCTTATATATATCGAATCTCTGCAATCACTCGGCAGCCTGATTAGGTGACCAATTAAGTTTCAGTTTCACACTCACATATGCACCACAATGAATGAACACGTCTTTGTGTTAATACTGTTTATAAGGTAGGTTATTTAATAAACTTACTGTCACACAATTAAGTTATCACTTTTGTATGCTAAATGTTTATGACACACACTGACATTTTAATAATGTAAACGTGAATTTTATACTGAATGAAGAACAACGCTTATTGTTGTAGGAACTGCACTAAGAGAAAAGTACTCTTGTATGTAAGGACAACAGTCCAAACTGCTAATTGGTACAATCTGGATTGTAACGACAACAATTTGGGGGCCGCGGTGGTCGAATGGTGAGACCATTCGCCTCCCACCAAGGCGATCCGGATTGGATTCCATGAGGGGTCGGTCCCCGTATTTTCGCATGTACGTATCGTGCCGGACCATGCCGTTGGTCGACGGGTATTCTCGGGAATCTCACGTTTCCTCCGCTGCTCCATACTCACCTCATGTCGTCCCTCACCAGCGCTAAAGACCACGATGTTAAGCACTGACCAAAATCACTCACTCCGACGACAATTTCTTCTACACAAGGAACAGAGAATTTATTATTTCTATAGAAAATATTGTTACTTCTACAGAACAGACATTTAAAAAGAATAATCCAGATAATATTAACAACAAAACTTGACTGTTTATCACAAAATTTAATTTTTCTGTGTAAATGAACTATTGAATTAACTATTTTAGTTATAGTATGCCATTCCCCCACAAATTTGTTTATTTGCTTTATGAACCGATATGCAGAAAATCAGAACTAGCGTGAATTAAATAATATTGAAAACTAACTCACAACTGTGTTTGAGTAGTTTTTAATGAAATTAATTGTATCATATTGCAACAATACAAAATTAAATGTCAAAACAGAATTTGTATTTTATTAAATAGATTATTCAACCGATTATTTCACAGTATACGTTTAATTTCTTTCTATCAGTAATTTTCCTTAAATAGTTTTAGGAAATGTAACAAAGTTACGTAGTTTAAAATTGGCAGCGTTACAAAATTGCAACGTACAAAATAAGTAGTTTGCTTTATTTTACGTTGTTTGTAATAATTTCGGTACACAGACATGGTATATCACTTAGGATGTATGTATCATATAACCGAATGATATATGGCTTACAACAAAAATAAGTTGTCACTTGAGTAACTACTAAAAATGTTTAGATATTTACAGTGGAAAGATAAGTTTAAATTCACATTATAAATAATAAACAACGTAATAAGTCATAGCAAAAAAAAAAAAAACATCGAGCGTGAATACGGTGAGATTTCAGTGAACACGACGAAACATTGCGTTACCGAGTGTACAGTTCGTTCAGTGATTTTAAATAATTTGTGTAGTAGTAGAGTTAACAGTAGTAAATATTTTTATAGTTGAGCACAGCTCGCACTGAGGCGACTGCAATGCTGGTTACTACAACGACTTCAACCGGAATGGAATCCCATTTGCAGAAACTGCCTCCACAAAATAGCGCTCCAATTTATTTTGCCAAATTTAATGGCTAGCATGCGGTGGATTCCATTGCACTTGCACACACGCGCACACACAGCCACCCACGCGAGCGTTTCGGTAACCAATTAAATTAACTGGAAGCCGGCGCAGTAAATCAAATGCCTCGGGTAACTAGAAGCACTCCCTTTAGTTTTAACACAGCAGTGTTACACATGGGATACATCGCAGTGCGAATAAAAACACTGGTCTTTACTCGATAACAAACTGTTACAACTTTATTCGCGTATTTTTTTAAAGATGAAACTAGTTTAACCACTGTCCTAGATAATCTATTTTAATTAAACCATAGGGGGCTGACGTGAATAACGCGAATGCTAGACAAGCAATGTACAAAAAGTATTTATTCAGAAATATCAGAATGCTGCAAAGGTTGTTAAAAGAAAATCCAATATTTTAAAAGGCGGAAGTATTAACTAAGCAAAAAAAAAAAAAAAAGGGTAACAGACACATTTCCTATAAATCCGTACCCTAAGAGGTATGACCGGTCTCCGTAGCGTATTCAGTTAGGTGCCCGTCTGATGTACTAGAGGTCCTGACTTCAAATCCCGTTTCAAGCATGGATGTTTCGTTGTCCCTTAATCTCACTTCACGCATATCGGCTCTTATGGCCTCTTTGTTAAAGGGTCATAAAACCGTCTAACCCCACATGATAGGTATGAAACCCCTCTTTGTGACGTGCATATAATATAGGAACGATTCAGCAATGTAGGCATACACGAGACCAACCAAGAGTGTCTCATAGGATGCGTCATTTCCAATCACGTAAAACACGACGTTAATACAAATAGGTGTCACATGGAACATGAGTACCAATAGTTAATTGTTATCACCTGCTCATTTATTTTAAGGTAGGGGTTTAAGAACCTATTCTTATTAGACATTCTCGACTTGTTTTGGCGCATACATTTTATTTTCTAAACGATATTTTATTAACATCCTGAATAGTCTTACACTTCAATCAATTCGTAATCTCAAATAAATTCCTAATCTCCAATCCATTTCTTCCACCCAGCCCTACGACTACAGGCGCTCGTAAGAATTGCTGGTGTTTGAAAAAAAATCGACAATAAAATACACGAACCCGCCCGGGTGACGTTATTGGCGGATCATCGAATAAAAAAGTACAATAAATATTATCGTGAATATTTCCAGTTGACAAACATCTACATTTAACCAGTGAATTTTTAAAAAGACGTAATCAAACTTTTATAATTTAAATTCAACTCGGGAATTGCATATTTACATGGTTAATGATTAGAACAGTTAAAAATACTTGCCAAGTACAATGTTTTGTCAAATACGCTGTGCAACTACACACCGAGGGCTACAGTTAAAGTGGACGTTTATATATTGTTTACAGCGTAGGAAAGAGTAAAAAAAAACGTCCGCACTTGTTACACTGTTTTACTATGCACAGATGTAAAACTAAATTTTAATGAAAACGTATGTTCACTACACTTACTATAGTACGTTTTAACCGCGTCCTCTCCGAGTTGACACCTGTCTGCTACTTCCACAAGACAGTTCCCCTGTCTTCTGGCACCTCAGTCCTGTATAGCCCAGTAGATAAACGAGGCAGGGTGGTCTGCATACCTACCTGCCAGAGTGAGGCAACTCCAACCCTGCCATGAAGCAAAGCTGCATGCACGAGTGGTTATGATTTGGCCCGAAAATCCTGTCTCCCTTGAAACATTGTCTTGCAATCTCCCTGATGCCATGCTCCGGGTAGGGAGCGAATGTAACTGCTCTCCTCAGATATTCACTTTCATTCTGCAGGTTGACTATCCACGCAATGCCGCCCTTCCCTGGATCAAGCTGTGTCGCTCGGCAAGATTTCAGATGTTTTATTTAACCAGTACGAACGTTTTCCAGCATGGGACGGTGTTTTAAGAAAGGAAGGTAGATTTCAAACTGTTGGTTACATGTACTACTTACTGAGAGTTAATTTTGTAATTGGGTTGCTTGTGGGGTACTTGTGTTCATTATCTGTCTGTTCCTTCACTGTTGGCAAAATCCATGGTTATTTAATTTCCCCGGCTGCAAGTATAACACCAAATGGATGAGAAGTGTTTTCCACGAGTAGGTCGTTTGTCCGAGAGCTGATAGCGTTCTCACATGTACTTGTAAGTTACCAAAATTTTACAGAAGGCAACAGATGACTCACGCTCTAGCCTGGGCAGTTTGAAAAGAGATCAGCAATATGTTTGAATTTATGCCACCGTATTGTAGCAACGCCAATTAATCAAGTCTCATTCATCATGACAGTTAAATGCTGTCAACTGCAATAGTTTTACGGTTGAAGTTGGTATTTCGCAGGAAGACGAGTGCAAGAAATGCAACCTCTGGACGTCTACAATCGAGTCACTATTTTTGTGAAAAATCATTATATATGTCACGGAATGATATCCAATCCTCATAAATCCCTATGAATCTAGAAAATTCAAGAGTGGATAATTTAATACCGGGCACTGAATGTGACGCTAGTGATTTATCGCCAATATATGCTTCGGGTTTAATTAAATATGATTGGGTCTTGACCCCGTGACAAAGAGTTTAGCTTCAAACACACCGTCGTATCATTAACACAATACCTCCAACGCTTCTCTTAAATCGACAATTTCCAATTGAGTTTTAGTTTCATCAAAAAGGTTTAAAATGGTCATTATTTTCTCCAAGCGACTGGGTGATTGTGACATATCTTGTGCCTTACAAATTAATTGTGTTTAAAGTTGGATAACGTGTCTTTTTAGATATGCTCTGCAGGTTACAGGAGTCTTCATTTCTCTATTTTCTGCGCCATAAGTGCGCGACTTTCACCTTTCCCTGTGCAGTCCTCGATGTTGCAATCTACACACGTGCTAATACCTAGATCTGCAGATTTGTCGCCTGTGAAGTACAAACTTTGCTAACGGCCTACTTGCGTATGTTGGGACATTAATATGTTCATCGCTGCCTTTCTTGATATTTAGTCTGTCGCACGCTGCTGCAGGATGTTTGCTACCATCTAAGATTGTCGCGGAAGTAGTATCACGCGCGCTAGTCATCAAGAAACGAAATGTTGCACGACTATGAACATCTACGGATTGTGTCGCCAATCATCTTTCAAAAGCCGTGGTGAAGCTGGCCTTGTACAGATGTGCCTAGACATTTTCGTAAAGTGAAAGGGGGCTTGCAGAACTTGGAAAAGTTTAATAATATGATTTTATAGACATAATATCGTTTGAAAGTGGTTCAAACAATGTTTGCACTTATTTAAATAACGTTACTTCGACAGAAACAAATCTGTTAGAACTTTTAGTTTTGAATGACAACATCAAGGGCGAAGATAGTTTATAGCCCCACCTGCCCATTCTGTAGCCACACAAATGTGGGCCAGTGACCTTGCTGTGAAGCTACTCTATCTTACAATCCATTCAGGTCGGGGGTCAACCTAGTGTAGCAGAACAACAAGGGTAAGAAAGTTGTCGATCTGATTATACAGTTAGGCAATTTTATACACACATGATACACACCCACATAACACGAAAAGTTGTGTTAACTACGGTCGACTATTGTACGAATCGACCGCGTGGATGTGTACATCACAAACCCGACTCGCCTATTCTCCAGCGCCTTTGACTCCAACAACTTGGTAGATAAACAAGGTAGAGGCGATCTGCATACCTGCCTCCCAGGGGTGACACAACTCTATGAACCCTGCGAAAGTAGCAGAGCTGCATACACAAGTGCCTTTAGCCTGAACAACTACTTTATTGAAACATGTTTAGGTTGGTATATAGTAACATTGAATCTGAATATGCTTTGAACGAATCACTTCCTTTTCAAAGTAAACTGCTGTGTAACAACATAGGAAAACTAAATTTATTCTATGCTTTCCATGCAATCATGCAATTTATTGCAAAAAAACTGCTAAACCTAAGGTTTTGTGTTTCCTATGACAAATAAGAACGTAAATATTACGTAGTGGTGCTTTTAACGTAACTTAAGTAACTAACGAGCTGGATTAATTGTACGGACAACACATCGCGATTGTATATACTAAATGTAAACAAAATAAACGTCAAAATTTGTTGCGAAAAAAAATTTAATTACTACATAATCTGAAAGAGTGCATATGTATAGCTACCATAATATTTCTCATACTAGTACGTTGTCTATAAAGTGGGTTATGTAACCCCGACAAACTCACTTATTTTACTAAATATAAGCTGATTTATTATACTTCTCAAGTGGCACTAAAACAAATGCCAATTGCAATAAATATAATTACAGGAAAATTCCTAGTATAGAACTGAAATTAATACCACGTAAACAGGAGTAAAATATAGGGATTTGTAAAAATGAAAGGGTATCTTCTATAAAGGGTTCTAATATATATATATATATATATATATATATATATATATATATATATATATATATATATATGTGTGTGTGTGTGTGTTGGTGTGTGTGTGTGTGTATACACACAGGGTCAGTCGGGAGGAAAGGTTCTTGCTTTGAGGGGTGATAGTACTGGTGATTCTGAACAAAATGTTTATAATAAACATGTGCCCTTTTCTTAACCGTTTCAGAGAAACATAATGAAAACAACAAGGAACGGGATAAGTGAAGGCGACGGTAAATCACACTACTGTTATCTTATGTTGTGTGTAATTTTGTACATTTCCACTCGGTGACGCTCTAAGCATGGTGCAGTTGTTTACCTCAGTCTCAGTCTTACAGTGCTTGCTCTAGTATTGGGAACTACAGTGTTGTTACGTGTGCAGTGAATACAGTTCAGTATAGTCAAAAATGCCACAGGTCTTCACACATGCAGAGTATGCTGACATGATGTTTGTCTACGGTTTCCCCGATGGGAATTCCAGAGCCGCTGTTCAAGAGTACGAACGACGATTTCCTAATCGCAGAGTTTCAGATAGCAGGGTGTTTAGCAGTGTTTTTGAAGGATTGTGTGACCGTGGTATGCTTCCCAGCGTAAATGTTGTATCCGAAGGTCCCGTAAAACAAGCTCTTGATGAAGTTGAGAACATTCTTCAGGTAATAGAACGCAGCGCAACAACTATCTCGAGACTGCTCAACTTCATATTCCACAAACAAGAGTGATAAGCACAGTACACGAGCAGGGTCTGTATCCATATCATCGACAGAGTGTAGAACATCTGCGTGAAGGAGATGATGTCCACCGGCAAGAATTCTGTCAGTGGATCGTTGCCAATGATCGATTAATTCCACGTATTCTGTTCACTGATGAGTCAACATTTAGCTAACGGAATCAACAACACACGCAACTCTCACACATGGGCAGACGAAAATCTACACCATACTGTAGAAATGTATTTTCAACGACGTCTCTCAGTTAACGTGTGGTGCGGTATTATTGATGACTTATCAGTTCAGTAGTTTTAGATAATCGTCTTGATGGAGTACGGTATCTTGATTTTCTTCAAAACGTGTTACCAGAATACTTGGAGGATATCGCTTTGGCAACAAGAGCTCGTATGTACTTTCAGCAGGACGGAGCTCCTGCACATTCTGAACGGCCAGTGACACAGTACCTTAACGAAACGTATCCTGGGCGTTGGATCGGTCGCTATGGAGTCATTGCTTGGCCACCGAGGCCACCTGATCTTACCCCATTGGATTACTGTGTGTGTGTGTGGTTGGCTTAAAAGCGAAGTCTACACGCGCAGGGTGGACACAAGAGAGGAACTTCTCTCTCTCGTATTTACAATGCTTGCGCTCAAGTAAAACAATGCACCTATGAGCTCAGATCAGCAACACAGCAGCTGTCTATCAGAGCATCAAAATGCATTGATGTTGTTGGTGGAGTGTTTGAACATGTTTTGTGAGGAAATGTACACAATTAAACAAAACATACGATAACAGCATCGGGATTTCCCGTCACCTGCACATTTCCCGTTCCTTGTTGTCTTCATTCGATTTCTCTGAAACGGTTAAGAAATGGGCGTATGTTTATTAGGAACATTTTGTTCAGAATCATCAGTACTATCAGCCCTCGAAGCATGTACCTTTCCTCCCGACTCACGCTGTGTATATATCAATATAAATAAATAAATAAATATATATATATATATATATATATATATATATATGAATATACATACATAACGTTTAATGAACTGAATCTGTGAAAGGAACACAATGTGCTGGATAGAAATGTAAACGTGGACGAACAATATTATACAGTTTTCTTCTGGAAAAAGTACAAAAAATTTTAATTAGGAACTATGGCGTGCGCGGTTAAACTTTGTTGTAAGGTTCAGTTTTTTAAAGGAAACACTTCAAAAGCACTTCATTAATGATATGTTGATTTAAAAGTGACTGCCTTCTTTTTTACGACTGCTTGGGAAGTAATTAAAACTCTCGCATCTAGAGAGAAAAGTGCAAGGAATAATTTTCTTCAGTAAATAATTTGCGGTGAATTTTTAACCGCTACGTAAATCAATTAATTGATCTTTCTACTCCATAGACAATAAACCACAGCAGTATGCTATCTAAATCATCATGTTGGGACAGACGGGATGAGTACCAAGTCAAACGAACTCTATGAAATTCCAACATACAAAAAGTCAACTCAGTTTGACGAAAATATTGTTAACAAGTAAGCGTAAAAGTTATTGTATTTCAATACCGGCAGGATATGTAATGGCGTAGGCAGTATAGTAAGAAGTTTCCAGCATAACTAATTAGCGGATCAATATTCTATTACGTACACATCGATGACCAAGTTCAAAAGGGAAACAACTTAAAAATTTGCATTTTTGAGTTTGGCCTACCAACACATAGACAGAAGTGCAATCGACTCAAATGAAAGGAATAACAACACGTAAAATCACTTATTTTAATAACATGGCACTTTATTCTGATTGCCACTGAAGATCTAGAAATTGCATTTCTTGTATTTTAAAGTGTGATAATTTCAGCAAAGAAAAGCTATGACATTTCAAACACCTTAAATAGTTGCCTCCGTACTTTTGTTTCAAATTAACTCCAACCAAATGTGTTAATTAACGGGTTTTTAGGCGAAACGAAAATCTTTCTATGCGAATTTTACTCAAAACTGGGAACTTTGAGTTTTTCCCCTTTTGAATCGAACCATCGATGTAGAAACTTAATATTATAAATTATTATTTTATTTTCATGCTATATTCTAGCATGGTGTACATACAACAAGAAACTAGTACAATCAAAGATGAATAATGTAAACACACCACATGTTTCCCGCCTTCTGGCAGGATCACATTGTGTGTGAGAGAAGGTTGTGAAGGTTGGGCTGGCAGCTCGACTAGAGAGACATGCCTGACCCTCCGGGCCGAGGAATGGATCAGGTGAGGTGAGATGAGTGAGGAGAAGAAAAGGAACGTATGGAAGGGAAACGAGAGTACCCTGAATAAACCCGCTGATCAACGGCAACGTTCGCCATGTTTCCTATATGCGAATAATCGGGAACCGAACCCGCCGGGGATCGATCCCGGATCGCCTAGGTGGGCGGCGAGACGTTTGACCCCTTTACAACCTAAAATTTGATAATAAAGTGTATAAATATTACATTAGCCTTATATCGGTTATGTAGTGCTTGACATACGTGTGCTATCATTATGTATTCATATCGTAAAACCTTCTAAATTGATGTCATGTATATTGCTTAACACAACATGAACCAACAACTTTAAATACACGTTACCACACTTAGTACTAACTTTATACCGAGTCTGAAGAAACAGGACGATGTTTCTCCTATGTTTCATGTGATCAAAAAATATTTGAAAGGCAGTACTTTTTAAATATATAATACGGCATAAATGAAACACTTCAAACTGATGTCGTTATATTAGGTACCGCGTGCGTACCCGTGTTGGATGACGTTCTGATTATTGGTTTATTCAGATATCTCGTGTGATAACAATTTCACATTCTGCTACCGTGTAACTATTAACACAGCATGAAAAAATTGCATAAAAGTCATGTGAATTTACTATGTGCACCGAGTTTAATTAAAATGTTGTAAAGTGGTTCGTTAGTAACGCGAGACATCATGTGTTCAAATGACAGTCGTTTACAAAACCCGAACCGGGCATGGAAAAACGCAAATAAAAAATATTTATCTTGCTAAGAACTAAATGTGTTCCAAGTATGACGTTGTTCTGAAAATTATTCCTTATAAATCTCGTGTTACCAAATCACCACCTCAAATTAGAATATTCGAACACGGTTTAAAAAAAGTCACGTCCTTAATAATTACTGTATGTGTAGTAAGTTTTAAAAAATTAGGAAAAAATAAATACTTTATAATTTTACATTATCATAAAAATTGAAAAAATAGCCATCGTTTCGAAAATATGAACATAGAATACAAGAGGAAAACTGAAGTAATCATACCGAGCAATGTTTGTGTACCAAAATTAATGAAATTCTGAAAAATATTTCCCCAAGTACATCGTAATACACTAACAATATAAAACGGACATATTAGTAAAAAATAAACACTGGATGAACGAAATAATACACTAAGTGTAGTACATAGATTTGGTAGCAATTTCAGGTAGCAAAATGTTTTAAATATATAATTGATTTCAGATATTCTGTGGAAGTTATTCTAAATAATTGATAATTATTGAAAATACCCTGACCAGATTGTACAGTTAATTTAATAATTTGCTCAATAATTAAATATGGATTTATTTTAAATATGTATGTTAATGTTTAGTCTAGTAACTGTAGTATGACGATATTAATCCAAGGAATATAGTTTTGTTTTGTGTGCGAGGTGTGATCTCTGAGGGCATAGACGGTATGATGAATTGCGGACTAGAGGGGTCCGGGACTTGGTAAAAAGAGAAGGGAACGTGTCGACGAAGGATATGGAGGACGTGTGGTGTGAGACTAGAACCATATCAGAGGGCTGCCGTCGTCGAGGACGATTGTAATAGTCTCTACAGGAGTAGAGAGACGATTTTCCTGGTGGTATCCCGGGATTTCTGGATGTCGTCGCAGTGGAGCCTACTTCAACAACGAAGCAGAAGTTACTCCGGTACTGTCCAGTCCAATATTATCTCGCACACCTCCATGTTTCCGACTTCAGATTTAAAGGAAGTTCTGAACAGTTGCAGTAATTTCTCGTGTTGATGGTATGCCCTCAGAAATATTATTTTTAAAGAGACTTTGAATGCTCTACGGAAGATTTCAATTTCACACAAACTAAGTTTCGTAATGCTAAAATGTGCTGCTGTGCGACATTTGATTTTCTGTAGTTATATCGTAAGACTTACAAATTATAGCTAACCATTTTCCAGGATCAATATTATTATTATTTCTATTATATATATATATATATATTTATTTATTTATTTATTTATTCATGTTCCATACGATGTATTTTTCAACACTCATTATTCTTATTTTAATATTGTCGCCAAAAACTCGATCTAGTTAAATAAATCAGTTATAATTTCGACGTGTTTTTCATTGTAGTTAATAAATACAAATTCCATCTAATGTCTTTATTATTTATTTGTCGCCATTCTTGGATCAGTAAAATTTTTCATTTAATATTAACTCATGAAACAATTAGTATCCTGAAGTTTAGCAAGATAAAATACTCTGTGGTATTTTGGATAACTGAGACATACTTGAGCAAACACAATGCTCAAGGGCGAAAGGTCACGGGCAGATATTCGCATTGTGGATGCCGCATATACATAACGTAAGTCTGGAATGCATATCATAACACTGCAAAACCTAAGTGACACAATTATTGAATTTGGATGTTATTCAGGCAGGTTATCGTTACAGACATTCTACGCTAAAATGTAAAAAATTGACGCTATTATGAAACTACGGACAAAGGATGAACGAAAACCGTAAAAGTGAAGTCAACTTTGTACGATATATGTGTGTACCAAGCTGGGAAATTTAGAATAGAATAATATTGCCTAGATACGGCATATTTAGCTAAAAATACAACAAGTCTAGTCAGGTTACTAAGTTGACAAAATTCGGGGAAAAAAATTCTCAGATAAGACATAATGTGGTAAAAATATAAAAATGGGTGCCGCTTTGAAAATATGAGCACAGTATGAACGAAATACAATTATATAAAGTCAACTTATTATGTAGTATATGTGTATAGAGTTTGAAAAAAAAATTCGAAGAAATATTTCCATAAAAATGGCTACCATATTTAATTTATGTGTAGGGCATTAACTAAATACGTAAATGTCAAGTCTACTTAATAGAGTCTTTATGTGCAAGACATTTAATAAAATTCTAAAACATATTTCCTTAAAAAAATTGTGGGATATAAAAGTAACCAAATGACCGCCATTATGAAAATATTTGTACTAAGTTTGATAAAATTTGGTCCACGTGTTCAAAAATTCACACACACAAGGTACATAATTGGTTTCTAGGCGTCTGGGGATCAAATCCTTGGCAAGTTGGATGTGTGTGTTTTAAGTTTAATCTTTCTTGACTTGTAAGTTCTGTTTTGTCACGGGTTTAATGCGTCGTCGAAAAATAGAAATGTCAATAACAGACCAAAAATAATAACAATATATCTGTGGATTTTTCTCCGAAGAAGATAATACGTTGTCTTTGAACTAGTATATAATTTACAAGGATATCTTGATTTGTTTGTTTCCCTCTGTAGTGTTTAAAATGAAAAAAAAAAACCTTACTTTAACGTACATCGTGTTTAGAAATGTGCTTAATACACACTAGAATATTCTAGAAGGATTTCCAAAGTAGCTACTAGAATAAATACAGAGATCCCAAAGAGAGCTCTTTACTTACCAATCATATCATTGTTGAATTTATGTGCCTATATATTTGGGAAGCCTATTATAACCTGATTTGTACCAGTACACTCGTATTATTCACGTAAGGTTTAAGCAAATTCCAAAAGGAAGCACTTCACACAAATGCTATCCTCGATGGAGAGTGCTAAGCGTAGTGGTTAAATCAAGCGATAACATAAGTAGTGAACACTGACAAATGGTTCGGATTTGTTGCCCTGCTGACTTTCCCTCCCTAACATTTCGCTTAAGTAGAAATACTGAAAGACGGCATACTTCTTCAAACCACAAAGACAGTCGGCACAGTATTTATTAATCGATGATAATGTAGCAACATTTCTATCAGATTTAATCGCCGTCATAATCTAACTATTAATTATTTACCACCTGAGATGACGGAACCGAAATGAACTATGTTTTTGATTTAACTAATAAAATAAGCGTTTATTTATATCGCACAATCATATACGAGAATGGCTCATACTAAAACAGAATGTAGGTAAGTCTTATTCGAGAAAAAGAATTAGCAGTAATAATTTTCCTGTTTAAATTTTGAAGTAGATTCATAGAATGTGCATTGCCACAACAACGCACTATACACTTTCCGGGAGTTAGTTTCATAAATAAGTTTAAATTCATAAAATTATCAGACAACTGCAAATTTGTGCGCGGTGACACGTAGCAAGAAATGTTACATAATTTATGAGGTCCGTTGTTGTTATGTCACATATGACTTAAGTAAAATATTAATCCCAGAAATCAGTATTTTAATTTTTCATGAAAACTACTTAAAATAAGTTTTATAATTTATGAATATGTGTTTGTGTTATAACTGAATTATACATATTTACGTGTACGTGATCAACCGTGTACATTTACGTGTGCATGAACATGAATATGTGCAATACCGTGCACGCGCGCATCTGTGTGGGTGTGTTTTTCCCTTATATTTGTTTCGTAATTTTTATGTATATGGATACATAATTTACTATACAAAGTTCATGTTCATAATTTCATGAAATTTTTAGAAATGTACTATAACGTCTCGTCGTCGTCTCGTGGACAACGAAGTCATTAGAGACAGTGACACTACTTGGTACAATGACAGGAGCTGGGAGAGGAGTCGGCCATGGCCTTTGTTAAGGAACAATCCACGCATTGACCTGGAGCGATTTCGGGAAACCATTTTAGAAGTGTATTTACAAAACACATTAACTAGTGTTTGCACATGTAAAAGAAAATATTGTTCGTTGTAGCGGAGAAATAACAAATCAGTTATAGCAAAAAATACAAATAATAATATCTTACTTCAGCAAATTCGTCGAACACGACAATTTTTTTATGATAATGTTTCATATAACTTAGGTAAGATTTGACAGTTATGGGTAGTAAATATTCACGTTTTACGATACACATTACAATACAAGACAACATGAATGGTACAAATGGTGAAATGGACATCTCAAGTTCATGTTAGAACTAAATATGCCCTGTATTGTTATGCAATATTGCCAAATAATAACAATTATTGCTTAGAACCTGTTGTCAAATTTTGCCAATTTTTAACAAAACGAGTACAACAGTACGGAATTAACAATTATAATTTTTTTTGTGTATTCTTATGCATCACTTCCCTACTTTTCGTGTCAGAAACGTCAAACTTGGTATGTAAAGGTACCTGCCGGATACGCCTGTATGCCCCGAAAGAGCATAAATTATGTATTCGGCACAGCTTCCCTAGTCAAAATCCCCCCCCCAAAAAAGTAATAATAATTCGCATTAAATAACGTTAGGTTGGTCTATATATGTCATGTTTTGGAAATTTTTCTCTATTATATCAGTGATAAAATTTATAATGCCAAACATTAATTTCGAGAAATATTGCCTTCCAAAAGCAGTAATTCAAGAATAATGCAGCAATAAATCAGTTAAGTTTCATGATATGTAACTTGAATTCCAATATCCGTGAATTCAATGTTATACACACGTGTGAAAACATATTAAATATGGTATTTACATGCTTAGAGATTTTCAAAGTTTTACCTTTCATACGTACTTTTCTACCAGTGACATGTTACGAACTCGATGAACCACGTGCGCTGAAAGCTTATCTTCGTCATCTTGACACAAATTAACTCCACCAGCCTAGACTAGATAACCACGAGCGTCAATTTTGAACCTCTTAACTTAATTTTTTAGTGTCAGTGTAGCCATTCAAGTAAAGGTTACGCCCAGAAAAGTACATTATATACAGAGTAACGTTCATTACAAATACCTATTTGAGTGACCTATCATTAACTTACTTAAGAATTTTCACTATGAATTGTAAACTAGATAAACTTATTAGTGAAAGTGAATTTACCTTTCAGAGTAGAGATGCGGGCACTACTGAGACAATGTCGTGCATTACTCACCTGCAACATAAGAAAATAAAAATATAAAAATACAATATCTTTTAAGTAAAATTTAATTTCTAAAACATAAATAAATAAATAATCAGTATTCGCTGAGTACGAAACCAAAAAAAGTTTTTTACACATACCAATCGGACCTTTTTTTTTTTTTTTTTTTAAATTACTTGAGACATTCCAAAAAAGTGTGAAGAAATTCTGTGGGACATATTGACTTGAAAAGAGAAGGCCGCGAATATTTAACACTTAAATATCTGCCCACAGATTGTCTCCCATGATTCACAATAAAGTTGATATACAAGCAAGAAGAAACAAATTAAGGCCATGATCTATCATTTCTACTGCTTTGAAAATAGTTATTTTTTGTTTCTAAACGAGAGCAGATATACAAAAAATTGTTGCACAGTTTTGTTAAATGTTATTTTTACTGTGTAGTTTTATTTTTTCTCAGACAAATATATATAGCTATGGCTAATTATGCCATTATTGAGAATTTTCTCAGTTGCATAATTAGCTGAAATAATTGTACAATTTTCTCTGAAAAAAATTATCTAACACAGCACACTCTGTTTTGAACCGAACAATGCAACAGTTCTTCAATATATTGTCCCGTTAGGATAAAAAAAATTATTATCGTAAACACAGAAGAAACTATGGATTACGACCTTAAAGTAAAACAGCAATTATTTCTTAACTGCGAACTTGTCTTTGATACATATCACCACAACCGCTGTATGGACTTCGACAATCCATCAAGCATACACACTATATTCGGTGTCGTAACGCTTATTGCACTAGTGTTTCGAATGTGGTGGTAATCATGGTGTCACCATGGGCATCTCTATCATCACGTATAGTAAACACGTCTGGGACGACGGTTGGCGCAGTGGCTGGAGCTGAAATGCGATCCGTGTTCGATTCCCGTCGGGGTAGCTTTCTCGTCTTACCCCTGCTTCCCTTCTCCGTCACATTCCGTTTCTTCTCCATTGTAGTGCCTCACTACAGGTTTACTCTCGATACAGGCTGATGCATTCCAACGTCCAATCAGAATACTTCTCTTAGGTAGACCTACCCTTACACCTACGATCTTTTCAACGTTCTTCCGAAATAAATGAAACTTTTTTTTTTTTCAGACAATGCAATTTATTATAACAAATTGCAGTGGGGATAAAAGAAAATATCATTCTCTAAAATTAAAATATCCTAAATTTCACAAGTACTTCGAACTTGCATTGAAATGAATAAAATTAACGCGCATTATAACTAGATTAGCTATTCTAATTTTTACATCCTTCAGAGTAAATTGCTTTCAGTTAAAATTTTAAATACAGCCAGGGAATATTTGAAAAAATATTCACATTTACGGTGAAGGAAGGACTTGAGTAGCTTGTCGTCGGAGAAACATTTTACGTATTTCAGTGTCTGGGACGTACCAAGATTGGGGTTCTAATGTGGAAACGTTCTGTAAAAATTACTGCTCCATTGTGATTGCCCCGGAACCATGTAAACAAAATATGAGACAGCGACAAAAGATAAAGACGAAATGGATGGAGCAAACAAAAATACTTTTAGAGAGAAATATAAGAAAGATCCAGGAAGCCAAGGACAGAGGAAATAAATATAAGAGCGACGACGGAGACGAAAAGGAGAATGTGAAAAAGAGCGGTCCTTCAAAAGAGAAATAATATCGCGCTGAGACACACGAGAATAAATCGTTATAAGAGAGAGAATAACTTTGTTTTCTGGTTTATGCTATTTAAATGTAAATATAAAATATATCTTCCACACTTAGAAGTTTTAAATGTTTTTTAAAAATATGCGTACAGTTTACTCCAATTAATCATTCGGCCTAATAACTAAACTGTAATTTAATTTTTTTTCAAAATCATTGCGCAATGATGAAAATACAGTTTCCCTACAATACTATTTAATAACTTAATTTGTCAATTTTGATACAAGATATGAAGATATGCGTATTTCTAAGGTTTATGGCCATACAAGAAGCTAATCCAAAATTATAGTTAAATTTGTACTAATATATTAAGTGAATGTATTTTTGTTTAATTTCTTGTTACTAGAACACTATTTAAAATTCAATTAATGATTTACTTTTTTTTTACTGACTTCCTTTGTCTTAGCTATATGCAGTTCTTGGTGATCGCGTAACGTTGTAAATAATTACAGAACGCCACAGCAATTTTATTTCAATGGGGAGATAAGTGTTTTAACAAAGTGTCGCTTGAGTAAGTGAAAATGAAATGAAAATTGAGAGAAGGCAGTGAGTTAAGAGCGGTAAAATGGGAATAATTACATGAGAGAGCCTGAAAACCCATGGCGAAAACGCCACATATCTCGCTAGTTGGTAAAACACAGGTCACTATGAAAGTACGAAATGCACAGTTCACTTTTTTTTATATATATTACATGAGGAAAATCATTAAATACACATTTCATAACACTTATTTCAGCTCTGAAAAAACTTTGTTTATTATTTCATCAACAACAACTATCAGTAAGACCATAATGTAGGAAATGAAAGTATATCTGCTTCCAAAGTTGGCACAATAGTGCTCTTTTGTCTACCGTGAAACTGTTAGAAGATTTCTTGACACACATCAGTGAAACATGGTTTCCACTACATGACCTGCATCTTGTTCGACGTCTTCAAGCACGATGTCCTCTCGTAGTACACGCGAAACAGCAATCAGATCGAGAAAGACACTTTCATCTTTCATGATACGACAAGTCTAAAACTTTATTACAAACATAATTATTGATATCGTTACAAAAACGGCATTTTTCGATAGGGTTGACATTGGACGAATCATAAGCTGTAGGAAAGTGTTCTGTTTCAAGATGAATTAATTTGCTACTTCCGTTGGGTTTCTTACGTACTATTTTTGGTCGAGTTTTAGCCATGGCTACCCTTTATTCTGCCGGAACCTCCCTTCTGATGAAAAGAATAAGACTCTGTATGTTTCCTTTCAATGGGGCCTCAATATCACTGTTTGTTAGCTCTCAATTTCGTAACGTTTCTAAGGGCAGACAAAACTCCACCAAAAGAAAAAAAGAATGGCAGCATAGTTATCGGACACTACATCAATGGTCTCTAATGCACGTAATTGTGATTCTAATTTGTCGTAAAAGAGACAGTATTTTATCATTCTGATCCGTGACTAATTTCAGAAATTCCCTAATGTAAAAATTTAATAAGAAGATCTTTGGGATCAAATCATTCCTTTAAATCTCAAACCGCCCTATTAGATTAAATTTGATAAGTGTCTAATAACATAAATGTATACTGATTTCTTAAAATAAAAGAACTCTAAAAGAAAAACATTGGCTGTCTTCCATTACACACCGCTGCTGTGACAACAAAAATAATGTTTTAAATAATTCTTGCTGTACTAAGGGCAATAGATTGTAATGATTAACCAAAATTGGCAGTTTAGAGATCCTCCAGGAAATAAACTAAAATTCAAGCATATAGTTTACCATGTAAAAATAAAATTTCGGTACCAAATTAAGTGCTACCTTAACATGTATTTATGTAAAACTGTAGACTAACTGGGAGAAAATAGGACAATTTAAGGACGACATGAAAAGCAAAGACGGTAAATTAACCGCAATTTTTCTGGAGATTTTTAGTGAACAGTAGCCTAAAAAGATGTACATTCTTTGCACCAACATAATGTAGCTATGCAAAAATATGTGATTCACGAAGAAGTGAGCACTCTCAACAACATTATTTTCTATAAATAAATACATACTTACTGCGATATTAGATGTCAACTTTTGAATACAGTACAATGTAACACTTTGAATGTTGCTTAAAGTGCTTTGTTGTATTAAAAAGCAACATAAAAGTAGGAATGCCTTACAAGGAAATGAAAATGTAACTAGCGCATCAAAAGGGTTTACGTATCGCAAAAATAATATAATTTAATGTTATGATGTTCAAATAATTATAGAAAAATTTTTAATAAATATAAAAAGTCATTCGTAACAGCATACCAATGCCCTTAAGAGCGCTCTGCACCGGAAAAATTCGTAATTTTATAATTAAACCAAACACTGGTTAATTCTGACACATACATCAATAGTGACTTCCTATAAATAAAATATTTTTAGGTTACATAGTTTTCGTACATGTGCATGTCAGTAGCGATTTAACTATTTTCACTACTTACCGAAGGCAAAAACTATTCAAACGATGCAAATTAAATAATCTGAAGTGTGCGTTAAACTAAAGAACGACCTTTTTGAAGTTTCAGGTAAAGTTTTTTCTGACAAGATTTTTTTTTTGTTTTATCTAATTATATTTTTGCATATATTTTATTTTGTTATGCGGTTGTACGAAAACTATGGAACCAAATTTTTTGTGGGAAACTGTTATAAATGTAATGTGTAAGAGTTGGACAGTGTTTGGTACAATTATAAAATTAAGATGTGTTTTTGGTGCAGAGCGCTTTTTAGAGCATTAAGGTCATGGGTTCTATTTTCACTCCTTCTGCGAATCAAATGTTTTATTCCTAAACGGGATTAGATTTCGTAATCCCGCTACATACATAATGAATATTAGTTTTTTAATGTTGTTTAGTTTCCGAAAGAACGATAGGCCTATTATATAATTTTATCTCATTAGTGACTTTAAGAAGTTTTATTAAAGTTGGTATCCAACCAAAACTATAAAACTGTTCCCTTAAAAAATGTTGGGCTATATAGTGCAAATAATTTTAATAATATCTATCTGGAGGGTTTGTTATATATGCTTAATTTTTGGCTTAAAATACAAATTATTTAAAACGATCATGAACAGTAGTAGGAAGTGTCCCGTAAGCTCGCAGTGTTGCCAATAGTTCAACGCCGCAACGTGTACTGTAGTAATACACCAACTAACTATGTTTATAGCGCAGCCAACATCTCTCAGTACATCCTGTTTGTTCATTTCTGCTCGGGACTGTGGTATTTTTGTTCAGAGAGCGACTACGAGTCGGAAATACTCGAATGTACGTGGAAGGGGGGGGTCACGGGACCACACGCTCGACAGAGCGTCCTATTTTAATATCGCTGATGACTGGTAATTGCTACAATAGCGCCGTGTGTTACTAACGGCTGTGCACAGGGGCCTAGCCCACTTGGCGTAATTTGCCGCCCGGGCGAAATATGAAAACACCGCGCGAAATGACAAAATTGCTCGTGAGGGGGGTATAGGAAGAGTATGCCGGCGAGGGTGATGAAGGGGGTTGTGGAGGGTAGGACGAGAGGTCTGCAACAGTGCAGGAAATAGCAGCGTGTTATGGTACGCGCACAACATAAGGTTGAGTATACAAGCAGGAGGGGGATAGAAAGCAGCTAATGGAAACAGAAAAGCGAAAAGCAATATCGAGAGCTAATATCCAGTGAGTTCTCAGAGGGGAGGAAGTATTATCTGCAAAATGAAGGAAGGCACTCCGAGGAGAAATCGTAAAACATGAAATATTCGGGAAGCACACAACACATTTTCAATCATAGTTAAGAATGAAAAAAGTAGGTAACCACTGCAGTGATACATTTTACTGAACACTAGGTGTCTGCATGAATAATAATGTTATGTTCGTCTTAATTTAACAACGATAACATATCTGAATTTAAACGCACACTTTTGGTATTAATTTATTATTCTAATTTTATCTCTATTAGGCTGACTCGTTGACAGCGAGGCCATTACAGACGTTACAAACAAATTTACCAAAAACAGAAACTTGGAAATCAGTCGGCCACGGCGTGGTTGAATGTACCATCGTAGCATTTACCTGAAAATATTTCTGGAAAACAAGCAATCGAAATGAGTGTGCCCGGAGCCGGGAATCGAATGCAGTTCCTTCCGAATGCGAATCCAAAGTATTACCGCTACGCCACTTTACTCGGTTGAGTTTCTGAATTGTTCGCCATAACTTTAATTTCAACTGTGTCATATAACTTCCTACCACAACTTGGGATGAACATTAACTTCTGAAACTTCATACATTTTTGACAACTCTATTGCTTTGTTAGTTTCTGACTAGAAGCCTTCGGAAGTACAATTTTTTCCTTGTGAGTGGAATCAGAAATGGGACTGGCAGTAGCGATCTGGAAATCATAACTTCGGGGAGTGTACGAAGTTTTGCTCTCTGCCCTACCTGCCAGTGCCTGAAACATACAATAATATTTAAAATCCATATGGTCGATTGAATCTTAAGCATGCGTCTTAACCTATAAGATATCAGCCAACCAAGTAGTAGTGATTGACATGGGTAGTGCATAAAATTAAACAGAACATATTTCACAAATGGTTCGAGGTCAGAAAATCTTTACATGTAGAAAAAATAACGCGGTAACAGATAAATAGGAATTCTGAATGTCTACTTTACGACATAAGTAAAACATACGCGTATGACACTTGTATTAACAGCGAAAAATTTTTAAGGCATGGAGAAAATTACTTGTTTTAAACATTTACTAATATTTCAACTGGCATTATGTGTAACTTCATAGTACATGCCGTACGACAATAGAGGCTAGTTTGAGGAGCTTCATCGAGGGAGCGGGTTAGTTCAGTAAAACCAAGTGCTTAGTTTATACCAATATTTTTGTACTTCGTTAATAAGTGTACGTATATACATGGACAGTTTCAGTCTTAGCAACATTTTATGTTTAGCGCATGTTTAACTATGTTAAAGTCTTTAATTACATCTGTAAATGCACGACATTTTTGCTGATTAACAAATTTTATTTCTAATGGCTATAAACGTTCATTTTCTAAAGTAATGGTTTTTTCGGTATTGTGTATCTTAATAATGCATTAATAACTACTAGAAATACAGTTTCAATACAAATGTATCAGTAATTAAAAAAAATTGGAAGATATGATTACAAGCCACAGCGTGCACTTACTTGACAAGTTTTCGTGTTACTGACATAATGTACACTCGTATCTTTCGAAACAAACTAGTATGCATTGCCAGGACTAAGTGCATTTTCTACTGACTACATTTTTTCTTAGGGACGACTCCATGAGATTCATATTGTTTCGTATTTTGGTTAAGAGGTAAATTAATGTGACTGCGTTTTAGTTCAAACCATTCTAAAGAAATAATATCCAAAACGTCACGTACAGGATCAATACTTTTAAAACAAGGTTTATATATACTAACACCTAGCGATGACGTGCAGCGGTAACAAGCTGGGATCGCGGTAAGAGCTGGGTTCAGTACCCGGCTCCAGCAATTTTGATTATGATAATTTAATGCTTTCCCAAAATGGCTCCTCGCAAATGTTGAGATTTTTTATTTCCAGTTATTTTCTTGGTGTCAAGTTGTTTGTTACCATCTTTGAAAACCTTGCTGTTAACGGAACGTATAGCCCATTTACTTTCCTAATAACAACGTTGCAAATGCACCTCTCGTATCATCTGACGGCTCGTTCTGCAGCGGTTTGTCTGCTACTACTGCCGTATGTGGTCCTACTGTTTCATTACTGTTTACTTCAAACATAAAAGTAGCTTCATTTATTTTTATATTTCACGTTAAAATTATTTCGCCTATATTTCAAGTACTTTACGTTTTCCCAAACCTCAGTGTTCTGGCAAAATCCCACTTTAATGTCTTCATTGTTATTAAGTATATTTTAAAGGTATGTTTAAAATTTACGCAGTGGTACATTTTTAATAGGCTAGTATTTGAACAATAAAAACTTCTAATATATCTTAAAATTATATTTTATGAATTAACTTTTGATCAGGGTCATCATTTTGACGTTTAAACGTAGAATGGTGTGGTAACAGACATTTCAATTACCTGTGACTATTTTGGTCTTTTCAAGAAACTGAAGAGTTAACGTTCTAGAAACTGAACAGTTTTTTACATACGCCACAGCTTTCAATGGCATAAGTTCACAAAAACATTTCAGTTTGAAAAAGTAAACATATTGTTAGTTTAATTTTTTAGAATACTTACTATTTTTGTGTGGCGTTTTATAAAATTTGTAAATTAAGGAACTACGCAATTTTATTGATGTCACATTAAAATGCATATAGATAATAATTAAATGAAGTGGACATGGTTTTATCTAAATTTCTGTTATCATTAATAGCATGCAATGGCCTGCCAATGGTTTAAAGAAAGTAAAACGTCTCTTACTTCTTCTCTCCAATTAGCTTTTCTTATGTACATAATTTAATCACAAAGGAAGTATTAACAATTTCTTTGGTTGTTAGTCGTCTCTAACGCAGTCTTAAAAGTACGTACTTCTAAGCTTTCGTCTATAACAACTTGGCTAATTTGGTAGTTTCAACTACCTGATGACTTTCAGTACAGTTCGTTCATTTTATGTTTGTAAACGAGACTTCTTTAAATACGATAAATCAAATTAAATTAAATGAATTTAATAAAATTTTAAAATGCTCACGTCACGTTAACTTGTGGTCTTTTTACTTTAAAAGGTTGGCTGTTTACTCTTATTACTGCCTTCGGTGTAGTTAATCTGAATCCTGTAATCCAAGTTTCTTGACATTTGGTAATCTGAAAGAAATGTTACTGAATAGGATAACTGGTATTTTTGTTCCATCAACATCGAAATAATTTAGGTAAGTTGACACGAATTGAAACAATAACATTAATTGGACGAGGAATCGGTTACGGCCTTTTGTAAAAGGTTAATGTAGCCTATGTGTAAGGGAAGAGCGAATAAAGTGTGTTTTGTTAGTACAGGAATGCGAATAGAACGTATTAAAACATATAAGTAGAGCAGTATTATGTTTGTTACTTCTACAACTGTAAATACCACCAGCGATATCAGAGAGAGCTCGTTCCGGAAATAACGGTTTAACGCCGATGCGTATGATTGATTCTTTTGTACCTTTACTCATGGAATCGTTCCACAAACAACGGTCAGCCTCATTAAACTTGCCACGATCTTACAAAGAAAATACGACACACAAAACAACCTACAATATTTTCACTAAGGTTTTTTCAGCACGACCCTATAGAAACTTCGAACAACAGACCAAAACCGATAATATTTTCTAAGTCAAAACTTAGACTCCATATATATATATATTATTCTACAGATCAACACACAAACCAATAAATTTTGTATTACAACGATTGACTGAATAGAAAAATAATTAAAAAAAAAAAAACATATACGTTTCCTGGGCACTTAAATTGCCCCAAAAGTGAGGAAGTGAATATGCTAACCAGCTCTTATATACATAAAAGAGGGTCTTACGTTTTCAGCATGAATAAAACGATTGCTTGAAATATGCGAGTGTATAGCAGCTATCACAAGGAATAATTGTTTGTTTAGTATTGTATTTCCGCGATTTAGTTGGATGCTAGTAAAATACTGAATACATTTTACTGCAGAAAAAGTTAACTATAGTCTGAGTGATGCACGCGTTGTAACACTTTCAAAACCCTTACTTTTTGATATTCATATTTAACCATATTTTTGGTCAAACTTTTTAAACTTTGCATTTTCTTGGCTTGTGGGTGTGAGCCGCGTCTGAAGATTGTCTTGCGACGTTTCGGCAGTCGTTGCAGCTGCCATCATCAGGTAGTCGGAGTCGGAGACCATCTTCAGACGCGGCTCACACCCACAAGCCAAGAAAATGCAGACAACGGCCGCGAAAGCCTGCGATCTATTTTTAAACTTTATTCAAGGCTTCCTGATATTGTAACACATGCAGTAAATTTCCGATCATTTCGAGGTAGCTCACTGGTATAGTACATAAACTGGATGTATGTAAATTTCCATTACACAAGATATGGCTTGTTGTGGGGGTCACTACCGACTTATGTGCACAAAACGTACCTTATCCCGCGACAAATAAAATACATCACATTTTGTCCTCCTGTATGTGTGTTACACATTTTACGATGGTTTTCTTCTGGATGGACATAACTGTGTAACATATACGTTTTCGCGCAATTAATGTTACAGATTTGTATATACTATGCACAATCAACGTCTTAAAAATGTTATTATTTATAACTAAGATACCCCGAGAAATTAACATAAGGAAATGTAATTGAATGCTTTAATTTAATTCCTTTTGAAAGTTTCATGTTCAATTTTCTACACCAGTTGATAAATTATGAATCATTAAATTTTTTATGGGCTTAGGATAACTATATTTAAAATTTATGTCGCATGACTAGAGATGGTGAAATTTAGCGAATTCAATGACCTGCATGTTAGAATCAAATATCCTATGCACACTCAAGTCCCGACCATTTGTCCACTAGCTGCTACTCAGTGGAACAGCAGATAATGAACGGATAGACAGGGCTTAACTATGCATAGGATTTTTGATTCTAGTATGCAGGTCAATGAATTCGCGATATTTCACCATGTCTACGCATGACTTAATGATGTTGGTTAAACTGCCAGTTTGGAAACATGTTTTTTAAAAGTTCCTAGCCATAATCAGATTTTGTTAAGTAATGCTTTAGATAACAGAAGAACATAACAGCGAGAAAAAAAATCGAAAGTAAAAGAACAGTCTGTGATTTAGAGAATGCATGGGCTACAGGTATGGAATGTCGAGTAATTCGCTGATTAAGGTTTAAGCGTGATTTAAATCATTAAATTACAATTACCTGAGATGAGTTGAATTTCATTCCTTCATCAAGTCTGACCTAGCCAAGGAAGAAGGGGATGTCTTCGGGCTCGTACAGGAGAAGTTACTGTCGTCCTGGCAATTTTACCGGAATTGCACATGGAGAGATGTCATCGCTGAGAGGATCCTCAGTGCATACGACGGTTGCCGTACTAGTCCAGATGCGGAGTTCGACCGGACGAGAGTAAAGGTGATTCCCGATTTCAGCTAAGCTGAGTTTGAGCTCCAGAATTTTTGGCTCCGAAGGAAGTTGCAAGACTGGCAACGTACTACAATACCATATGTAGCATGCAGTGGGTAGAGAAAATCAGTCGGCTTTATAATAAAGTTAGACGCGAAGTTTAAACAATGTCGTACTTGAACAAAAGTGGAATATATTCTTTTGACAATTAATGAGTACCTATTTGTAACACCTACAGCAAGAACCAGTTGATTAGGATTTTTTTTAGTTATCTGGAGATAGTTGTAAAAGGATTGCGTTCAAAGACTTGGCCCGTTGAACTTACAATTTTATACAGTTCCCACTACAGTTAGGTATTTTCTTAATTACGACTCATGTTTCCAGGCTGGTAGAATTTTCTGGTATTAATTGTTTGCCCTCACTGCACTTTCTCGTAGATAGATGCTGAATAACTTTTGTATTGCTTCAATAATACGTCCAATAACTACGTGTTCCCAATACATAATTTTCCATTTTATTGTGAATTCTAGGTATTAAATTTATTTTTTTTTAACCTGAGCAACTCAACTATATCCTTCTTAGTTAATCAGCAGTTACTATTACATTAAAAGTACATTATTTTAAATATTCGCTCGTTCTTTTCCACCTTAATTATTACTTCGGTCCACTCCACTGCATTCTGCTTAGTGCTTTGTCTATGGAAAAAATTTACCAGAACAAAAAGGCTCAATGTAACGACCAATGACTTCTAACGACGTCCTGTTGTCACGATCTTTGCCTGGAAGGTCAAGATCTGTCCCTGATATAGCACACACCAGCATATCTTCCCCGAGTTCACATGTTCGTGTTAATCGAGTCCTTCAAGCGACCACAAAGGAGGTAGTCTAGCTAATTCAAGTCGGGTGAACGTGAAAGCCAAACAATCGATCCACCTCGACCTATCTGACGTTGCTCAAACAGTTGATCAAGACGATTTCTAGCGCAAGCAAGACACAAATGAAGCGGTGCACCATCTCGTTGAAACTACATATTTAGTCACGCATGCAATTGTACAACTACGAAGATCCTGGACAGTACATGATCGAGAAAAATCAAGTACTCGTCACCCGTGACCGTACATTGAACAAAGTATGGCCCTTTAACCTACGTGATGATGTATCGTCGCTGAAAACCCATATAAAATAACAACGAACTATGTAAAGCAGAAGTCGAATACAGTCAGCATGTGATGTAAGCTTGTTTTATTTTTGTTCCCATAAATAATTAAAGTGACTCTCTTGGTAACTACTACTAGTTCGTTTATTGTATGAGAGGAATTTAGACACAGCCTGCAAATTTCGTACAATGCATTAGGGTCTTCTTATACTTTGCGGTGGCAAACCGAAAACTATTTCCGCAAGTAAATTTATTCTATGGCAGTTCCAAAATCGTAGACTTAAAAATGTTTCTCACTTTGGCAGTATCCCATATATATAAGTCAAATAAGTTACCCTGTACACGAAACATAAAATAATTATGATGCAGATTCTATTGAATTCACTGGACCAAGAACAGTTGAGCGTCAGGTTTCAAGCGCATAAATTATTATAGACGACAAAATAAATATTTCTTATGAAAAGTGAATTTGGTTTCGTCATTGGAATATTCACTCTGCAGTAATTTGCTACCTTCTTTCTGAAGTCTATTTTCCATAAATGTTCTGCTAAAAACTAACAAACTCGGCAATGTTATAGGTATTGTAGCAATTAATGATGAAGTATTAAATCCTCAATAAATACAACATTTTACAATTATTTACATTTCATTGGTGTAGAATATTAGCATAGTGTGCTCTTGTAAGAAAGTATTAAATTTATAAATGTGATAGAATCACGCCGTTTTAAAATTGCATGTATTTATTTTTGGAGTAGTAATTAACTTTGTTATTTATTTTAATTCATTATAATTATTTCCTTTTTTACAAGTTTGGGGCTTTAGGAAACAAATATTATAAATAATGCGTCTTCAGTCTGCAGCAAGCTGCAGAGCAATACGAATCATCATCAAGATGTCAGCATCTGATACTATCTTTATGTAGATGAATAATGAGGGCGCTAATGATAGCCCTCTTGTTGAGGCAGTTGGCGAGAAACTCAGACTGTGTGTGGCTGATGTACGTAATGTCATTAAACAAAACTACCGGAGCTTGCTCTAGGTAGCGAAGACTATGTGCTTCTCATTTGGTTGTATGCGTATCTCGGTAGCCATCAAAAATGACAATTGTTCCTTTACCAAAGCGCCTTTCAACACAGCACTTGTACGCATCCACAACATCGCCATATATTCCTGGTCTACGTCAATTTACAGAGTTTGACAAGTCCTCCGCCAGTAACATGCACAACATTACGGCCATAAGTTGGCTTCTATTTCTTCTGGTACAGAAACTGGGACATTGGAGAATTTTGTTCCTTTCTGCATCCAGTTGTGTTTGAAAGGAGCCAGGGATGTTGGAGACAGTTCGTACTTGAAATATTCTTTAAGATCTTGGGAAGTACTGTTCAGACAAGTAAATCTGTTGAACAATTGTTGTACATTAACTAGCGCAACATTGTCCCTGAATATCACTGCTGATAAAACAACCCGTAGTAGTTTTACTATAGCGTTTCTCGGGATGACGACTTTTGCATAGGATTCCCCTATTAGTGCATTCATTGATTGTTTTTGCAGCATGATCACGTGTCACAGTACCATCTCGAACAACACCACAAAATAGATTAACAAGGTCTTCTGATTTATCAAATGGTATGTGCTGCTTAAGCCAGTTAAGTAATATCTTCGTGTATTTCGAATCTGCAGCCATACAGCTATTACGCATGTACCTGGTTATTCCGATGATTAATGAGAAGTTACAGTAAAATTCTCAACTACATATGCTACTTCTATTGCTAACGGAAAACACAGTATCCATTTCATCATACTGCCTTCGGTAAGTCCACATCCTCTTGTCAAACACATACAGATTTCATTGATTTCATCAACTGCTCAGTGTTCATGTCTGTCGATACACCTGCCTATTGTTTCTCGTGACATCCGATAGTGAAATACCCATTGGTAGTAAACTGTTTCTAATGCTCTGGTTACACACGCCATTGATGTTCCATCATTTGCTGCAAGTATAGTTGGCATGCCTTTGCATAGAGTGTGTGACCAGCAGAATGGAATAAGGGCATCATCTTTGTAATAGTGGCAATATGTAAATCCCTATTACCTGCAATTTCAGCCCAAATAAATTGTAACATGAGCAACACTTGATGAAGGTACATCAACTAAAGTTTCGCAATTCCGCTCTTGGTCTTCAATTCTTGGCATTTGTTTCTGAAATTCTCAACAAATTTCAGTAATACCTCATTTTCCTATGCTTCTTTAAATGAAACTTCTCGATTGAACAATCCAGAACGCATTTTCAGCAGATTATATACATCTCAGTACTGTCTGTATTAGTAATAAAAGCAGCAGCTGTGAGGATATGTGCACGAACAGCAAATGAAAATGCATGACCAGTCAACATATGAGGAATAGACTTTCATCATACAGTGTATCACAAAGCTCTTCAATTCAAATTCCATTCATTACATACCCAACTGACCAAGGAATGATGCCAAGAAATGAAATCCACTAAGCCTCACAACCACTGAGGCCATAGGACTGTCATTATCGGCGGACAGCACAATCTCAGAACACCTTATGAAAAACGGATGATCTAGAGACACTATACGGAAGTGATGTCTTTCGTGGCACAGTTTTGCAGGATGTGGGATTAGGATTAATGAAGGGAAGAGGTACTGTTCCTGTAAAAATGTCTCCAACATGTGTCAAATAAGACTGCATGTAGCCACTCAATGATGATTGTAGCTCAATTTTGTCTGTATAGCAAGCCGTCCAAAGAACACCAAGTACTGTAGCTATGTCGAGCTCATTCGCAACGTCTTCAGACATATGGATAGGTGTTATTTTGATGGTTTTGAACCTAGATGTGGGTGTTTTATACAATCTCACAGGTATCTGATTATTTTTTACTGTCAAGTCTGATTGCAGCATTATGCAGGAAAGCAGATGGAGTGTAGACAGCTTGCAAAGGTGTTACGTATTTAATACCATCTAGATATTGAAATCTTCCAAGCCCAGTAAAATTTCTGATATTTACATCAGCATTACCAAAGACAAATTAGAAAAATTCTGAATCTTCTATGACATGTTGTACGTGGACCATAGTTCATTAAAAGTACGTATTTACTTCAGTATATGAAGAAACGCCATTTGAATGTAATAAACAATGAGAAGCCTAGATGTATATCTTCTGTATAAGTAAATTTCCAAAGCAATTTGAATTGTTCAGTGAAATGAACGAGGTCTGCGTGCTGCTATAATAAAAAAATTAATGATGGTTTGTTTTCTGTGACGAGAGTTTGGTAATTTGTTGCTCTTACTTCAGGTCACGGTTTCAGTTAATACTTCAAGTGTTTCTGGAACCACATTTGCACTGTCTTCTTCCAGCATCGTAAGAGACGCGTAACTCACTAATATGTACACCTTAGCACGTATGTCGTTCCTATTTATGGCAGCAGCAGTCACATTTTGTAACATATCTTCCTCTTGATTACATTTCCTCTCAGAATGCAATTTTCATTTAGATATTTGTCAACAGTACCTGTGAAAGGGAATATGATTTATTTTGTAATTTTGTACAGTGTACACTGGACCCACATTGATTCGTGATAAGTTGTTTCAAATACTTGTCTGAGTAATAGATATTTTTACTTCCAGATAGTTTATTCATGATTTTCATTGTGTCATCAAGACATTCATAGTTTTTATTTAAAAACGAACAAAGGCTGTCAAACAACATTGCAGAAATTTTAGTTGGCTACTGGGTCGGCCAACAATTTTACTTTTCGTAATTGTTTTAAATAAGGCCCCGCAACCGAAATTATAGAGGGCTTCAGCAGCAATAAAATCGTGTTATATACCAATGTGACGTTTGACATCTTCACATTCGTCAAAACAGCTTAAGATAATTTTACACTTTCCATATGTTGTAAAATTGTAAGTTATACGTAGAGACCTGAAATTTTCGCGTTTTCTTTTAGGTGCAAGCTAGAATTCAATCAACTTTAGTTTTGTATACCGTTCTCTTTTGGCTATTGACTTACTTGACACTTCCTGGAAGTAATTGAACCAATAATAAAACTGTAACTGAATACAGGCCCATTTCACTGTGTCAGCGAGAAGTTTAAAAAAAAATGTCAGCACGATTTCACACATATTCTCTTAAGCTAGCGTACAACTCGTTGAACACGCGAATTTTTACCGTCTCTAATTATACGACGTAGAATTTTTGGTAAATTTGTGTTCACTGGCCCAACATCACCTGTACATAGTAAACAGTGAGTTTTGAAGTCAAAAGGATGAACGCTGGATCTTTATTAAATCTTTTGTCGCTGGATGATTCCGAGTTTTCTCTCTTGCATGTTTTGATGTTTTGTTTTGGAGTGTATATTTTCCTGCAGCTCACATGGGCTCTCTTACTTGGGTACATAGAGAGAGAGAGAGATGAAAATGCTTGTCGAAATTTCGTTCTAAACTAGCTTGAAGTAGATTGTGAATTCCTCTTCTGACTTCAACAGTTTCACCATTTGAGGCCTGAACCATAAAGAATGCAGTTATCTTATTCCATACTGTTTGTGCATGTATGTCTACATATATGGTCATATTACCTGAAACACACAAAAATTATTTTTTTACTTATAATTTCAAATGTAACACATTTCAATCATTTATGACAATTACGGCAAACGTTATATTTTACCAGTAATTCTACTATAGCATTAGTATACGTTAGCTGAATTCTACTTTGTCATATTCATTCAGCGTTGTAATTATATAGTAGGCCTACAAATACAGTGAATTATGGTACGTTATGTCTTATTTAGCTGTCGCACAAGGATGAATCCGTAATTTTTATGTTTCTATGTCCCGTAGATTGTAACCGTTGCAGATACGAAAAAAAAATATCTAATCTGCAACCTGTATTTTTTGCCCAATTGTTTATGATAAATTTTCGAACTGTAAAAAATGTCATGAAATGTGGCAGAAAAATGAGAAAACAACACAACATATCACCTGTTGATGTTTGGTATGTTATTACTAGACACTAGATCTATGCATACGCACAGTCTCCCTTTAAGGGTAATTTATTCCAGGTAAGGCGGAATTTTTCCCTATTATTACTGGACTATACCTCAAGAGTTGACAAAATTATCTTCTCTTCGCTTCACTTATATTCCTAGAATATCGCTTCGGATCGTTGCCTGGAGAAAGTGTACGGAAGCTTGTCGCGTTGATTTAGAATCATGCCGAACAAGAAGAGCCAGTCATCTGTGTTCACAAGGAATACCTATCTTCACCGCCCTCGACTTCAATTTCTAGATCGGCGAACTGTCAGACGTCACCTCTGGGTCCAACAGCTGGTACAGAGGGAGGTAGTGACAGTGTTTAATTTCCTCCCGATAACGAACTGCGGCGACATAGGTTGGCACACCTGGTAATGGAAAGGCGTTTGACGGAGTGGGTAGGACGAACCACGCGTGACGTCATTTACCGCTTCATAGGACGAAGGTGTTTCGATCACATGTAGTGCGAGCCAGGGAGCAGAGGGCAGGCCTTGGGACTTCAAGAGGCGGTTGTACAGGATGTCCTAGCGTTCTCCTACTAAAGTTAATCCCACTACAGATTAGAAATATCAGTGTTAGGCATAGGGAATATTTCTGCCGCTGGAACGCTGGTTTCGGTAATGGTTGCGAACTGACCAATCACAGAGCTTCATGAATTTTAAGTAACATAAAGTTGATAATTTAAAACGCGAAATTTGTTCAATTTCACTTTAAAATTAAGTTGAATGACTTCTGCCACTTCCAAGCCTATTTAAATTTAATTTAACTACATTTTTTTTTGCCCCTCAGCGATAACAGCGAAATTTGTGGCAGGAATTTTCGCTGTGCCAGTCTCACCCATAAGAAAACCCTTTTTCTTTCTAACCTGTAGTAAAATTAACCTTACTCCTACCATTGAGAAACAAACGCCGTATATGAACTATAGGAAATGTATGTAAACTATACATAAAAATGAATTTTACATGTCTGCCGTTAGTGACAACATACACAACACTGATATTTCTTCAAAATTACTTGTGTGAGATAGCGTCCTTCTAGGTTCAAATATTCACGCACTTTGTGCAGCATGTTTTACATAACTAGCAACTGTTTTGCCGTCAGTACAGCGTAAATTTCTTCCGTAATCCGCTGCTTGAGTGCATTCAGCTCTGTTGGACGTGTGGAATCACTCGACTTTTCTGAAACCCCCAGAGAAAAAAAATCGCTTGTAAAAAATGAAAACGTATTATGTCCGGAACTACGTAATACTTCTTTCAAAACCAAAGGGAATGGGTGCACCATGTTAATACAAAAAAAAATTGGCATGACGTGCGGCACAATCACAATTCTGTTTCACATTTGCAAATTGAACCTGTCTAATAAAGCTAGCAATTAAAATCAACTATTTCAAATGTTTTTTTCTTCACAAACACTAAAGCTGCATTCAGTGCGTTTACGTAATAAGCAATTGTGGCTAAGTCCTTGACAAAACTGGGGTAAACTGCAGTTGAAAATTTATCAAAAAAATATACTATTACTAAGCATTTACATATGTGGTCGAATTAACATACGAATTCCACCATACAACTGCGCATGATACGTGTATACGACAAGGTAAGTCTACGTCTAGGATATGAACATATATGTCGGGGTGTCATGCGCGTTATGTTTACACTGAAAGCAGTAAACTTATCCCCAATTATCTAGTAAAATTTAACTGCAAACTAGGTTTGTGTGTTTTTTAAAATGTAAGCTGTCTATCAGAAACAAGTTTCGGACTTATTAAAAATGGGTTTCAAAAATGTTTTTTCAGACTGCTGTAAAACAGAAATCAGTGACGCACTCATTTGACATTGTACAGTACTATCCATAAATAAATTGTCAGTTCATTGGTGAAAGCCGCGTGGAATAATGCTACGAGAACACCGCGCACAAGTTACGTCTCCACGCAGAAGAGTGGAGGTAGTGTTCACGTGTTCGCCAGGCTTGCACGTGTTACATTACTTTCGTATTTCTTACAGTGGATAAAAAGGGTCATTAGGTAACTTTTATTAACGTCTATATTGGTTTTCAGTAATATCTGTTACTTCAGAACTTAAGTGTGTCTGTAAGAGGCCATATTTTGGCTAGTTTTAACCCAGTTATCAATATGAAACTGTGGAAATAATGAACATGTGCTACCATGTGTTCTACACACATTAGCTCAGGTGATATAGAATCGTGTTTAGGACACGAAGGTTAAGCTGGTTTCAAAATCAACGTTTTATTAACGTTTGTAACATTATTAAAAAAATTGCTTGTATTTAAAAAAAACGTTGGAATGGATGCCAAACGTTAAAACATATGTGCTCCAAATTATATTAGGGTATTATTTATGTTTGTAATACACAATTTTGAATCACAGCACGTCATGAATAAATGATGTTCTCATGGAACTATTTTTTGAGATTATATCTTCTGAATGTTAAGTTTTGTACAGTTTAAACTGCAAGTCCGCCATGTTGGAATACAGCACGATACGAACGAAAGTATGGTGACGTACGATACGTGCAGTTTACGTCTCGTCGACAGCGAGGTCATCATAGAACAACTTGGTACAATTTTAGAAGTTGGGAAAATACCTTTTAAGGGTGTTCAAGTGCAGTAAATTCATAACTTTGTGTTTGTATGAAATCATGTTAGTTTTGAGACGATAATTGTGAGTATAGTTTACTGCTACGAAACAATTTTAGCTTTCATAGTTTTCTCATAACGGTGGAACAAAGTAAAAATCTGCATGTTACGCTGACATGCAAATAGTAAAAACTGTTTGACTTACTAAAACGAAATAGTTCACAGTGAAATAACATGCCACGGGCTATGTAACAAAGTAAAAATAAACTTCAAGTTAACAATTTTTTTTTGTTTTTCAAAATTTGCTAAGTTTTAAGCTTTTATCTTGTACTTTTGCGATTTTTTAAAAAAATTCAATTTATTACGTGGGGCTTCTAAATGCTTTCTTGCGTAGATCATGGAACGTTAGTTAACCGTGAATTATTTCATTTAAGTAAGTCAATTGGATTCGACTATTTGCATGACAGCGTAACATGAAAATTTTTACTTTGATGCGCCGTTATAAGAATACATTGCCAACTAAAATTTTTTTCGTAGGAAGAAAATTTACTCACAAGTATCGTGTATTAAATTAGCGCTATTTCATATACATAATAAATTATTACTTTATCACACTTGAACACCCTTCAGGAACAACCTACGCATTGGCCTAAAGAGATTTCGGGAATCCAGGGAAAGCAAAAATTTAAGATAGTCTAATCCGGAAATCGAACTCTGGACCTCTTAAATGTGAGTTCAACATGTTACCGCTGAGAGACCTCAATCGGTAACTTTCATATTAATATTTTGTCACGTATATATTTTGAGTGACCGTTAGTTATCAAATTACGTATACATTTTAGCCTACTTTGCGAAGGAAAGAGTAGGCCTATGATATCACCTTTCTATCTGTGTGTATTTGAGTGTGTGTTGGTGAGTGTGTGTGTATGTGAGTGTGTCCCCCTAAAATTTTTTTAACCAGTGAACCGAATTTCATCAAACAATGTACACATATAGAACTTTGTAACCTGACTTGACTTTTATATATTTCATTAACGTCATGTTCACATTTTCAAAATGGCGGCCATTTTAAGATGTTAGGTGAAACTAGACATCTAAGGAACTGTACTTCAAAATTTCAGCGAAATTGGTACACATGTACTACATTACTACATACAAAGTTGAGTTGACTTTTGTGTATATCATTCGTCATGTGTGCATATTTTCAAAATGGCGGCCATTTATATATGTTATAGTATAACATATCTTAGGAAATATATTTTAGAATTTCACCAAACTTGGAACACATATACGTCATACAAAACTGACTTGAATATTGTCTATATAGTTCATTCTGTGTACATGTTTTCAAAAAGGCGGCTATTTTTTTATAATTTTAGCATAGTATCACATATCGTAGGAAATATTTTTCAGAACTTCATCAAACTTAGTACAAATATGCTACATACAAAGCTGAGATGAATACTGTGTATTTCGTTCATCATGTGTTAAAGTTTCCAAAATGGCGGCCATGTTTATATTTTACGTATATTACTACATATGTTAGGAAAATTTTTTCGGAACTTTACCAAACTTGGTACACATATACTAAACACATAGCTGATTTGAATATAGTCTATTTCGTTATTCCTGTGTGAATATTTTAGAAATGGCGGCAATTGTTATGTTTTAGCGTAGTACAATGTATCATAGGATATATATTTATCAGAACGTCATCAAACTTGGTGCAAATAAACTACATACAAATCTGACTTGACTTTTCTAGATTTCATTAATACTGTGTTCAAATTTTTTAAAAAGGTGGCAATTTATATATATTTTAGCAGAATATCACTCATCTTAGGAAATATTTTTCAGAAATTTACAAAACTTTGTACCCATACACTACATACGACGCTGACTTTACTGCTGTGTATTTCGTTTTGCCTGTGTTCATATTTCATCACGGTGGCCATTCTTAAATTGTTAGCATAATATTACATATCTTAGTAAATAGTTTTCAAAATTTAACCAAACTTCGTACACATTTACTACATACAAATCTGACTTGATTTTAGTGCATTTCGTTCATCCCGTGTTTATAATTCGAAAATGGCGGCCATTTGTATATTTTTAGCATAGTATTTCGTATCTTAGGACATAGGCATTTCATACATTCACCAAAACTGATACACATGCAGGTACTACTTTCAAATCTGATTTGACTTTTGCTTCTTTCGTTCATTTTGTATTTATATTTTGAAAGTGGTGGCCAATTTTATATATTTTGCATAGTATTACATATTTTGGAAGTATTTTTCAGAATATAGTCAAACTTGACACACACATACGACGTACATAGCTTACTTGACCTTTGTGTATATTCTTTATCCTGTGTGCATATTTTCAAAGTAAGGGGCATCTTTGTATTTTAGTAAAGTGATACGTATCTTAGGATATATATTTATTTTCTTTGTTTAATCAATCTTGATATACATGTACTGCATACATACCTGACTTTATCTTTTGTATATTCTTTTCATCATTCTGTAATATTTTGAAAATTGCGGCTATTTGTTTATTTATACGATAGAAAGACGTCTTAGAAAAAAATTCTCCAATTTATTAAACTTGTTACTGGCATATTACTTAGCAAGGTGACTTACCTTCAGTATATTTCGTATATCGTACGACAAAATCAATTTTATCATGTAAAGTTTCTGGGTTACCTAAACGAGTTTGACTTTCGGGGTTAATTTGACCCTACTTTAAGGAAATTAGGCTTAACAGTTATACTGGCAACTTCTTGTTAGAGTCTATCGTTCAAGCCATTTTAGAAGATAGCACAACATGAGTACATGAAGATGTTATGCTGTATATAGAAAAATACTAGACTGACTGCAAAGAAATTTCATATTTTGACAATTTACTACCTAAAGTTTATACCTGTAGAGTTTATGTTGTGTGTCAGACATTTTAAAACAAATTTACGTGAATAAACAAATATTGTACGACAATTTTCGACTGTTACTAAACTGTTTAGCAATTTTATTATACTTTAGTATTTGTGTGTTTGTTTCCTACGGCTATTTTTTTTATTTCTTGGTTTGTTTCGTTCGTCTCATGTTGCTCGTTTTCTCATCCTAAGTCTTTGTATTTGACTGTGTGTTTTCAGCGATTCTACAACATTAGTTAGCAGTGGCATATATCCAGCAAAACACTTCAGATTGTCATACACTCTCATTGCAAAAATCAGTATAAAATTAATCTAAGAATACAATTTGTCTTTTCTAAGTTACAGAATATTTATCATACAATATTATGAAGAGCACGTAACACATTAAATTTTCAAGTTAGCTTATTTTAAGCCTGGCGCTCAATAATTTTGCATTAATATACTGGGTGTTTCTTAAATAGGGGGACAAACTCCGCATGCGTGTTCCTCACGAAAAAATAAGACGAAAACATGTTACGCACTTTTCGCCGAAACCTAATATTAAGTGAGTAATGAGCCTTTGAAAATCGAATTTTTAAACCGTATGTTCCTGACAAACGAGAAACAAATTGACATTAAAAAACAATATTTTCAGCATTGTATAATGCTATTGGGATCGTCAACACTACCGCAATTGCTGGTTGATATCTACCTCCCTTATGAAAATAGCAGGGGTGGCTACCCTCTAATAGCATAGAACTTTGTTACCATCGGAATATTGGAACATTTGGACATGATTTATTGATAAATGTTACCTGTCGAACAAAAATGTACTTGTGTTGTAATTGTGTAGGACGCACCGTTTTCCGTCAAATCACAAATGAAACATTAGCTGCAGCGATAGCGTACCAATAACAAAGTTAGGTATCATAAGTTAGAAACATGTTGTTAAAGGTGAAGGTCCACCATCGCGAATGTGGTGTACAAAACAATTCATATGTACACAGTATTACCATTACTCTATGCTGTTTAGCTTAGCTGCACATACGAATGGGACGCCAACAAAATGTGGCATGATACCAATTATCGTATCATTTGGTTTGTGTAATGGGCACAGACGTACAGACTGTGTGATGCGTAACACGAAATAGGACACTTGAGGGTTGTAAAACTGTTCTTTAGAAATGTATCGGTAGTCCATCAACACTGGCGTATTTGGCAATTCATAAGAAGTACGAGAACATTACCATACAAGCTTCATTTGTGGTTTGACAGAAAACGGTGTGTCCTACACAATTACAACACGAGTACCTTTCAGTTCGATAGGTAGCATTTCTCAATAAATCATCTCCAAATTTTCCAATATCCCGATGCTAACAAAGTTCTACGCCATTAGAGTGTAGCCACCCCTGCTATTTTGATAAGGGTGGTAGATATCAACCAGCAATTTCGGCGGGGTTGACGACCCCAATAGCATTATGCAATGCTGAAAATATTGTTTTTTTTTTTATGTCAATTTGTTTCTCGTTTGTCAGGAACATACGGTTTAAAAATTCAATTTTCAAAGGCTCATTACTCACTTAATATTAGGTTTCGGCGAAAAGTGCGTAACATTTTTTCGTCTTATTTTTTCGTGAGGAAGACGCATGCGGAGTTTGTCCCCCTATTTAAGAAACGTCCTGTATATTCGTAAAAACTTGAATGATGAAAATTATTTGATATTTGTGGAAAGTATCACGCAAAGAAAAATAATGGTGCAATGGTTCTATTTAATGAATTAAATAGGAATTGTTCCGTAAACAGTTGTCCGGAAAAGCTTTGATTTATTTATTTACACACATACAAAATTCAACTCCAAGGCCGGTTTACAATTTGCTGTGTAACACATTATTATAGTCATCATCCCTACCAAGGGGAAAAATACACTAGACAACATAATACAATAACTAAAACAATACAGTAGATAATTCGGTACATAATACAATAGATAAACAAATAATACGGAATAAAATACGGTACAATTCAGTTACATGTACAAGTAAGGATACAGCGATAAATTTTGAACGAAGCTTTCTACAGGTTGTCCACAATATCTTGTTACCCCCCCCCCCCTATATGTAGTTTATGCATATTGTTATGTTATTATGATGTTATGGTATCTTGTGTTGTAACATAACCTTAAGTATCCAGTGGATTTATAGCATGTATTGGGTTGTGTTGCAGAAAAGGAATGTGAACCGTGTGTGATACCAGCGAATACACCTAAGAACAAAGGATTGTTGTGAGTGCTTGGGTTCATGTACGTCCTCATACTGGGAAGACACTTCGTGAAGTGCGTGCCGATTTTCAACAACGATACCACAAAGAGGCGCCACTAAAACAAACCCTTCTGCGTTGGGAACACAATCTCTTTGAAACGGGCAACATCAAAGATAAACCACGAACTGGAAGACCTTCAACCAGAGTGCAACAATGTCAGTAAGTCGAGCAATCAGTAATATCATCACCAAATAAGTTGCTCCGCAAACGATCAACAGAGCTTGGAACACCGCGATCAACACTGCATAAACACATGAGGAACGACCTGCATATTCAAGCATATCGCCCCATATTCGTTCAGGAGTTATCTGACAGTGATTTAGCCCGCAGACGGGATGCATGTGCGTTGCTTCTTCAGACTGTACTATCCGGAGCGGCTTGGATAGGCATGAGACTGTTCTGAGATTGCCCTGCGCGAGGGCGGCATAGGGGTGACAATTAGGTGTAAAAACACAATGTGATACTGCGTAACCGTGGACAGTGATTTATTTCTCGAGCTATATCACACTTACATACATGTCGCCTGGATACATTAATTATATTGGTGGCGGCTTTGTTCCACCGACGTAGTATCCTAATTCACACTCTTGCTGGGCTTGTCTTAATACTTGGCCCCTATGAGTGTATGCTTACGCCAAATGTCTCACCTCTGCTAGACTGT
>PNEQ01115064.1:0-50261 GCA_003012365.1 Medauroidea extradentata | reverse complement strand
TAGATATTGGCAGCGTGCCTTTGAACTGTGACGTTTCTCATTTGACTGTACCAATCACAATAAGGTTACTGTAACACCACACGTCTGTGATTTACGTGTAAAACCCCACGACACACGAATGTCAAAACATCCAATCTCTGACCGTGAAGCAAGTCTGCAGACGTGCACACAAGTCACTGACACAAAGTGAGGCAAATTTATTTTCGCGAAAAGTTCATGTCTCTATACATAGGTCGTTCGGGATAAAGTAAGCACTAAAGATTTAACCTTTGAAAAATATCACTAGCCGTTACTCCATATCATTCAACATTATTATCGACAGTTACCTTACTCCTTGTTGGGTTAGCAGCGAATTACCGAATGTAGTTACGTGTATTCTCCTATTTAAATACAACAATACTAAAATTAATTCAAATAAAACCGATCTCTCTGTATTTCATATAGGCTACCTTAAAACTTTAATATGTGATCTAATTCAGGTACTGACTGCATAATTTTACGTAGTAAGCTCCGACACCGAATGTGACTGTTCATTTTCTCTGGAAATTTATCGTCGTCTGCTTATAACAACCACGACTACTAGTGATTGTAACAATTATTCAATACCCGTGTAGTTAATGAGTGGATATTGCACATTAATTTTTTTGGAACAGTGTAATGTAGATGTAAACATTGGAGTAGCCTACCCAAATTAAATAACGTGGCATTGTTTACGTTTACGTGCAGCGAATAGATACAAACTGGCTGAAAATAGAAACCAAGCAGGGTTTTTTGGGAATGCTGGCTTTATCCTGACCGACCTATAGTTAGAAATGATGGTTTATCTAGAGAAAACTTAACAGTTTGCTAGCTTTCAACGTATGTTCAGCTTACATCTTTCGCCTGTACGTAGAGCTGTTAGCCTATTTGACTTAAGCAATAAGAATGCCGCTGTTGTAATGTTTTACACCTGTTATTGGTCTGCAAGCAGCTACGTTGTGTCAGACGTACAGCTTCCTATCATACATGTTGCAAGAAACTACACTGTTTTCAAGGGTATGTTGGTACAAAAATTTTTCGCTAATACCATCATCTCTACCCATAGTAACAATGCTAAACAGGTGCTCTATTTGAAAGCTGAACTTTTTTTTTAAGTGTCCCGTGCTGTGTGTGGGTGAAAAACTTCCCATAAAAATTAATTTTTTTTATAGTGTAGATGTGCTGGTGTATCGCGACGAGTCGTGTGGGAAAGGCTTGCAGTCCCACTTTGGCGCAGCAAGTCGGTTTAACGATCCACTGAGCCTGATGTTTTGCTGCGTCGGTCCCTCTGTGGCTTTCTGGAAGCCTTTCACCCCTCCAACCACCCCAACTTCCCCCCTCCCCTGTCGCCCCCGCGATCTCATTGACAGCCGCCGTAGCAGTTAATTAAAACCATATAATTAGCTGCCGTCTCTGAGGGGGTGTTTTGCTAGGCGCCGGCAGGCTGGTAGGCTCAGAGGGCGGGTAGGAGTGGAACCACAGTTCACCCTCACACACCCCTGCGAGCTTGGCTCCTGTGGAACGCCCTCTGCTGTACAGTAAGTACCGACAGCGCGGAAAGAGGATCAGCTGGTGCAAACAGACCTCGCTTGTTTATGAGCTTGCGCTTGTTTTTGGCCAAATGCGCTCTCTCGTGCTTGTATGTTGAGCTAAGGTTAATTCTACTACAGCATCAGTGTTAAAAGTTTGACACAGGGAAAATTTCTGCCACTTGATCGTTGGTATCGATATTGGGTGCAAACTGACATGTGACAGTGCTTTCCTGGATTTTTAAGTTACGTAAAGTTGATAATTTAAGACGCGAAATTGGTTTATTTTCACTTCAAAATTAAGTTAAATGACGTCTGTCATTTCTAAGCCTATTTAGAATTAACTTTAATACAGTTTCATATTTTTCTGGTCCCTACGCGATAGCAGTGAAACTAGCGGCAGAAATTTTCCCTTTGCTGACATTCTCCCATAAGAAAACTCATATTTTTTTTATTATCTTATCTGTAGTAGAATTAACCTTATTCGGCGTGGCAGGTTTCCTATGGCGCTGTATTCTCATGACGTTTGTTTTCGTTGTACCTTTCATTTGCGCTCCTCTGTGCAGCAGACGTGCGGACTTAGAAAACTGTCGACCATGGAATGCTTCCTACTTTTAAAATCGTTTATGTTTTAGAGCGTGTTTGAAGGGTTTTAGAGCTGAATCAGCTGAATACTTTTCGGGAAATTTCCTATCAATTACAGAATAGCATAATCTTTACCAATTGAACTATAATTTATATAACCTTGAGTATTCTGCAGAACAAAATTTATTTTTTTAAGGGTTACGTAGTCATATTATGAATAATTTCATTTAAAATGGTGAAATAACTTTATCTATAAGTAAACGTATTCGACTTCCTGCTATTATGTTTTTAAACTTAACTGCAAGAATTAGACATAAACTGTAGCTATTTAGAACTGTAAAATGTACATCAGTAGCATTGGCCTGTTGTTGTGTAAATTTATCTGGCATGTGTATACATGCGGATGTGTGTGTGTTGATGTTTGTTGGTGTAGATGTGTGTATTTTGTTTTGAGTGTGTGGTGCGTGTGGACATATGTGGGCCTGTATTTAACACTGCATTTTGGTTCTTTATTATTTGAGGTAATCTAAATTTCTGCTACAAGTAGAGGAAGCGTGCCAAATATGGAATATGTACCTAATAAGGAATACGTAGGTTTCCAGAAACTGCCACGCGGCAGCATTGTAATAGGTAGGCGAGTGGAAGCACGTTCAAGGCCACCGCTTTTCGACGTGACAGTAGGTCAGTGGAGATGCGTTGTTTGTCTGAGGTGGTCGATATTTGGTTTATTATCCTCTACAAGTTTGTGCAAGGTAAACACTAATTGTAGATAAAATATATATAATCCCTGTTGCACTTGGTATTCAGATACTGAGTGGTTAGTAGAAAGTTCAAGCTTGTTATATTGAACAATTCCCATGAATATAGAGTTGCCATTTTCACGACTCGTGTGACAAAGTGGTTATGTCCCTATTATGAAATACTTTTATGTTCCTAATATGGAATACTATTCCATATTTGGTACAACATATGTAAGTGTTGGGACACATATACATTTTTTGTTTACAGAATAATGTCTTGCCGGAAAAAGGACAGTACTACGCCACAACGAAAGAAGTGGAATGCAGATGACATGGAGAAAGCAATAACAGAAGTGAGAAGCGGTTCAATGTGTTATAAGAAGGCAGCAACTGCATTTAATGTTCCACGAACCACTTTGTTTCGTCTTTCATCAAAAAAAGACGAAACACCTGCACAAGCAAGTAAATCGAACCTAGGCAGACGTCTAGTTTTCTCACCAGAGCTGGAAAAAACGTTAGTAGATTATATAATAATCATAGAAGAAAATTATACAGCTTAACAAGGCGTGACATCAAAAGGCTAGCATATCAATTGGCAGTTGTGAACGACATACTTAATCCATTTTCCAAACAAAATGAGACTGCTGGTCGCAAGTGGCTCTACTTATTTATCAAGCTTCATAAAGATGTCATCACAATTAGAAAGCCCACAGGAACATCATTAAACAGAGCTAAGGGATTTAATAAAGATAATGTGGCAGCATTTTTTGATTTACTTGAAGCTAGAGATTGGCAAAGCTTATTTGAAAGTTCAAACTGGTTCCATTGCTGTTAATGGATTTAAAACAACAGGACTTTATCCTGTGAATCGCAGTGTATTTGACGACAAAGATTTTCTTGTGGCTCAGCAAGATGACATGGAAAATCCCACTGCAGTTCCTACTAGACCGGCGCCGACAGGACGCATTGAAGGATCAGAAACCAATGTCATTGGACCAGACCAAGTTAGTCCTATCCCTCAAATGGCTAGAAGAAAAGGCCCACAAAAAGGATGAGCTCCAGGGAAAGCTGAAGTGTTGACATCGTCGCCATAAAAAAACAATTTAGAGGGATCATTGCAACAAGCTTTTCAGGAAACGACACCTAGGGCTAGATCTACCAGTCACCAAGAGGGCACTAAACGTTCTTATAAAAACATAAGGAAGGTTTCTACAACAGACACTTACCTTAAACTACAAAACACACAGCCTTCATGCAGTGGATTGGTCGCACGTAAGACGCAATCACGGAAGAACAGAAGATATGAAAGATGTTCGGATGAAGAGACATCCAGCTCAAGTGATGTTTCTACAGACCCTAATTTGCAAGAGGTTGGTCTAATGAGACCTAATGACCAAGATGCTACGTGCTTTTATTGTGATGAAAAGTTTCAGAAAATCGAAGAGGTGAAATGTGGATACAGTGTTTGGAGTGTCAAGAATGGTGTCACACTGAATGTTCAATTTTCAGAAAATGATATGTTTGTGTGTGAATATTGCAAAAAGACTTATCTACTGGATTGTATTTGCATATCTACGTTACCAAAACTGATTAAAAAGTACAAATACGTGTAATTAAAGTCCTTTCCGACATTATTATGATAGTTTGTGAATGTTTTCAACACTATTCCATATTAGGTACCACGTTTTGTAATGCATAAAAGTACACATGTTATAAAAAATAATTACAATATGTAATTTGATAGTATTTTCAGGTTCTTACGGTTATGATGTAACTTAAAAACGTGTGTTTTATTTGTAAAAACTTCCTTGAAAGGAATATATAAAAACCGCTATTATTACAAACAAAAAACAAAACGGTATTCCATATTTGGCACACTTTCTCTATAGGAAATACTTATAAAATCTAGGAACAGTTATTTTGTTAAACATTATTATTCAAAATGTATATTAGACTATTATATATATATATATATATATATATATATATATATATATATATATATATATATATATATATATATACAGAGAGAGAGAGAGAGAGAGAGCGAGAGCTAATCAACGCGCTTGACTTACGTGCTACTTTCACTTGTAACGTTATCCTTTCCAGGCTACTTTAAAACTTTTTGACCTAAATGGCTTTTGTGGTCACATGTGCCGAAGAACTAATTACCTGGCGCAGCTGATACAATACCTTTGTGCCAGCGTACCGACCTATAAAGGGTAGTAGATGAGATCTCGTGGGTCAGATCCGTGATAATTACCTTCGCTTCTCACACAAGCTCTTATGGTAATGCGTGGTGGGTATCTTAATAATCGAACCTTCCTCCCCACCCTCCCAAAAAAAGACGTGGCCAGAAAATTCGGTAATGTATTTGCAGCAATTGTATAAAAGTTGTCAAAGTTTTTTGTTGAATAATACTCAACTTAAATTAACTGAGAGGTCTACATCGTTCGTGTCCTGCGATGTCAATTTATTATGGCTGTTCAATTGTTTGTTGTAGGGTTTTCAATGTTATATCCATCCATCAATCTGTAAAATAAGAAATAACGATTGCAGCCAAAATATTTTATTTCCTATCAATTTTGAGCACATTTTTCCGGAGAAAATTGAGGAAATATAAAGTTGTGAGTCATGTCTTGATTTGTAGTCGACAATTTGCTGCAATAATATAATGGTCTCACCTCCGTAAGATCGAACCCTTGCCTGCTTGAAAAATTCGCGATTTATTTTGGACACAATCTATAATTCAAAAACCTGTAAGTTCGTATCGCATTTTTGGTTGTGACGTGTGAATGTTTAACTTTCATAGCACTAAGTATAAATAGTTTTGTAAGGAAAATTAGAACATTTGTAATACGATACCTCGTGTCGGGGTTTAAATCAACCGTCTTGACACGATGGTAATTAATAAAATGGTAAGTTGTGTGGTTGGATTTAAGTAGTTTATGATTAGTTTAGTAATAGTACATAACAATCAAGTGCCTCGAAATCAGGAGAAAGGGTAGTCTGACGTCACATCAGGTTTGGGCCGGACGGAATCTGTAATTGTTAGTTTTGAGGACAATACGAAATATTCTTTTACAGTTTCTCAAAATGTACGTATAATATTTGTGCTTTAAGCCATCGAAATGTGAAAAAAAAAATTGAGCTTAAAATGAGAGTGAAGAAACAAATAAATATGGCCAAGGGTAGCGTGACGTTTAGGCTCACGAGGGGCGGAGTTAGGGAGTTCAGTGTTTCCATTGGCTGGAAGGTGTTCCCAAGGGTTATTTGACACTGGGAACCTTTACCCGCCAAAAGTGAAGGTGATGGCGCCTTCGTGATTGTGGAGAGAAGTAAAAGTGAGCGCGGAAGGAGCTGTTGGGGTCCTACCCGGCCACTTCGTCGATATATTTCTGAAAAAAATTCACAAGTTAAATATTTGCAAGGGCAAGCGCGGACGTCTCGTATACAATAGTATCACTTAGTATTGCAACTCTCCACTTCAGTGAGCGGCACGTGGCGGCGCGTGAAGCCGGTTCAATGACATTTGCCGCAGTACTTAATTCTCATCCCTGCACTCAACTATCAATTAGCCTGTCCGCAATTCAGGGGACCGTCGCATGTTGGCCTTTGATTTATTCGACACCTCCAGGCTGGCACTGAGTCAATAATACAGAATCAACAAAATGCTGGCCAAGTCATGTGATATCACTATGAGAAGGAGCTGCCAATGAACAGCTGATATCTGCTTTAGAACACAGATATTCGTGGAAGCAAGCCTACAGGTCAATTAACCCACGAAATTTCCAGAGTTCTCTTTTCACTTACCTACTTACTCTAAGAGTATACGTGCACCACTCTTTCCGTCGAGGACTTATGCGTACTAAAGTTTTGTGGTTAGGTGTAAAATGGTAGCAGATTGGTAGACTATTCGGTTTTCGCAGCTAGAGACAATAATACGGGCGTAATTTACTACTCAACTTGCTACCAATAGAGACAATAATACGGCCATGAGTTACTACTGAACTTCCTATGACTAGAGACATTAATACGGCTATTATTTACTACTCAACTAACTATCAAGGTGACCGAGTAAGTTTCAGTCTCAGTGGAGACCAATTGAAACTGGAGTTCCTCACAACATTGTACTCGGCCACCTTATTATTTACTCTCTTCATGAATGATGACCAGTGGCGAAGCGTGAAGTGCTCTAGGGCAAGCGGTGATTAACAGTGACTGTACAGAACTCTCAGTTGCCTGCGGAACCATTTGTCTGGTAGGAGCAGGTACAGCTCTCAACCAGTAGCATGTAATAGGCGAGGAACTAGTTCTCAGTGATACACCTAGGTTTTAGAAACACAACCGTCACCTGCTCAAAGTGTATACGGGTTTCATACCGCTTGCCATGGGACACGGCCACACCACAGAATACTTAGGAATACAGAAGCGAAATAGCCGGTAGGAAGGCGAACTCAAGTCACCAACGCCAGCAAAATGGCTTCCCTGGCCAGCAACATGGCGGAAACACATGCCACCAGTCAGAGTAAGGCAGCTGCTCTGATAGCCGGCAGCCAGGCCAATAGGAAACCTGTAGTAACATGCAGGAGCCAAACATACACGGGGTTGGTATCAACAGTCTCAGGCAGCCAATAAGCGGAGAAGTTCGCACATATCAAATGAACCGCCACGTAATTTCATGTCTGTATTACTATTTAGTCTGTGGCCACACTTTGCCACTGATGATGACAGAAAAAAACTTTCTTACACCGAATACCACTTGTATGCGGATGACCTACAGTTTTATACACATTTTAGTAAGGCGGGTGCTGAGACGGCTGTTGAAATGTTAAATAATGACTTTGCAACAATTTACAATTTGTCGGTCCGAAACTACTTAAATGTAAAGTCCAGCAAAGAAACAGTGTGCCATGATTGATTCTAAAGCCCTTATATTAGCCATTGACAAATATGCTCGTACTAACATAGTCTTTAATTATACTACAATACCTCAAGCAAACACTCTCAAAAATCTTGGCGTTACAATAGTTGAAACACTGTCGAGGGCAATTCACGTCTCAAATCCATATAGGAAAATGCGCTATTTATTACGTAATCAGAAGCTCATGAAAAGACTAATGCCAGTGAAACTAAAAACCACATGATTATTATTGGCATACAAGTTGGCTGTATACGGGAAATTGCATTGTTTCTACATACGAGGTTGCAATACAACACTATCGATATGCAAAATTTGGGCCCTTTATGATGACTAATTATTCAGTTAATATTAAATTTCACTGCAGGGGGTAGGTAAAACACACGAGTAAGGAGCCTCATACTGCCAGTAATTGATTACTGTGAAGTAAGTTAGTCTAATCTCTGCGAATGTTACACGGCAAGATTACAAAAATTTCGAAATACTTTCATCAGATATGTACTCGATTTAAAACCCCGTGAAAGCGTAAGCCCATATAGTAAGAAAGTTAACCTGGCTCAAGCTAAATCAGAGAAGAACAACTTATGCCTTGGTTTTGTTCCATAACTTATAAAACACAGCAGACCCTCACTACCGTCGCGTCGTAGTCATTTTTTATTCCTGAATTATCACCATCCAGTAAACACATGCTCTAGAAACGATAACAGGTTATTCATACACCTATAAAGAATAAAATTTTCATCAAACTCATTTATCACCTCCATGTCAATAGTTCGGAATGGTTTGAACGCTAAACGCAGAAATATAATGTATATTTATTTAAGAAAGAAATCAATATTATTTAAGTCATCGTAATGACTGAGCATAGTGAGGCTGCAAAGTTTTTGACATTGTATACGTTCGTGTGTTTGTTTGTGTGACAGTGTGTATGTATGTTTGTTTGTATGACTAGTGTTTTTCTTTCCATAGTTTTATACATATTTGCAATGGTATTTTGGAACATCTAAATATCTCTCGTATAAGTTAGTACTTTATGATAGTGTATATCTATATATCTGTTATTTTAATTATTTCATGTAATTTTCATTTTAATTTATTATAATTTGTAATAATAAGGCTGAGATGTGATGTGAAAGAAGTGTAGGTTCAGTGTATAAAAAGGCAAATAAAGTAATATAACGAATTTTTTGACCCTTCGTTTTATCTTCTTAGTCTGCAAGTAGCCAATGTGCACTGATATGGAAGAAAGTAAAACATTTAATATGAAATAGGTGTATTGATAATTATTTAAAAAAACATAGGCATTCCTTCATGCGTAGTCTAATCCTGTACAGCAAACCACGTTTTTAAAAGAATAATCGTATTCTCCAGTATTGGCACAAAATTGGTATTGCTGGTATACTGAGCTAAATTAAGTCCTACGAATTCCCCCAAACGTAGGGGCGCTGCGTAGGCCTACCCCAAGGTCCTGGCGGGAGAAAGGATAGGGAATCACGTGTTAAATTATATTGGATGTGGCTCTGTCTGACAAACCTATATATATGCCACAGCCGACTTTTTGTTCATCTTAGTGCGGATCACATCGATACAGGCCTTTTACAGGCCGTTCACGATAAAGTGAGCACTGCTCAAAGTTTTCTTTCAACTGTTTTGCAGCCATCTTTACAATTTTAATACGAAAACTTTCATGTAGCAAAATATATGTTAAACGTTTCAACACTCTAAAACTTAACATCTGTGGGCCCAGAAAAACACACATCTCATTAATTATCAGTTCTGCTGAATGCTCAGTTTGTAGTGTACAACCTATAGGCTGTTTTTAATACCCTGAAAACTGTGACCAAGTAAGTATTTTCATTAAAGAAAAACATTCGAACACCCATTTAATTTTTTTTCCTTTCCATCGTTTTATTACTGTAGCAGTATTTTGACCTTGCTTCAGTGCAGGAAGTGGTGTTATTTCGAAAACATCATTTTGAAAGGTGACGGAGCTCCAGCCAATGAGCTCCCAGCACGGCTGTGGCTAGGATTTGTGTTTCAGAGAGGGTCTTAAACCTGGCGATTTTATAATTTAACAGCTATCCCTCCAATAAAGTGCTACGTCCGGGGGGGGGGGATCCTTCTTCAGGAAAATGTGGATTTTCAAGGTGTGAAATGGCGCTATTCAAGCTGTTCCCATGATGTAAGGGGGTGGGGTGTCTGATCCCAATGGATACCACCCCCCCCCCATTTCTGGCTACGACCCCGCTCCCAGGTATTAAACGCCCTTATATCATTAGACGAAGGAGTCTGATGCGATTAGTCGCACGGAGTGTCCAAGATGGTTGAACAATTGATAAAATAACAGTAAGCATACAATATAGATCGCTCGCGCAATAACTGATTTCCAAATATTCGAACCTATTGATTACAGCTTAAAATTGGTCGTGTGCCAGCCATGTTGGTTTAACCTCTAAAACACACGAGAATAAAACAAAACGAGAGTAAGAAATGTTAATGTTAAAATCTATATTTCTATGTTGTAAATAGTGTTTTACATTGTGTAGTATATTTGGGCTTTGTTTATTTACTTCCTGTTATCTCCCTATACAATTCAAACTCAGTTATGTTCAGTGGCCTTCGGATGTATTTCGTGTAGCAACGAATGCTTCAAATTAATCGAAAAAATGTAATTTGCTCATCACTACAGTGAATTAATTTTCCACACATTGTCTTGTCTTGCACAGTTTCTATTATTTTATACAGGATGTCCCATAAGCCCGATCTCATTAAGAAAGTAAAATAGGTGAAATGTAAAAAAAAAAATGTTATTGTTAGTAACATTCCTGCTGCATGCCGCTCTATCCCGCCGGCCATATGACATCGTGTACGAAGCAATTTGAACCACCGCATACGCGTGTGCAGAGCACATCGCGGCCATCAATTTGAACATTTTCTGTCATATTGACACATGGAATTGAACACACTGCTGTTGTCTTACGCCAGCACACTACATCACCATCAAACTATTCCATATTTCGCCCATTTCTATTTACCCTACGAGACCGGACTTATGGGACATTCTGTATATCCTGTGCTTATGTTTGTTTAATTGTGAACCTACCGTAAGACGTAGTATATGAATTTCCTGAGGCAGAAACGGCCTACAGAATACGAGGTGTGGGTTAGTAGAGGTTGACTGGCTTGGTAAGGGGTTGTTGGAAAAGGGAGGGGGGGGGGTCATAGTAAAGTGTTGTTCAGCTTGTGCAGACGCGGTTGTGCGACCGAGTGCATCGTTCGTGCGCGCACCACGGCGCGGATATGGGAGGTCGTGGAGTCTGTACTAAATCTGGCCGATACGGAGAAATAACCTTCACGTCCGCTTTCGCAAGCCATTCGCACAGCGGAAATTAAAGTCCCCCCTTACACATTCACCACTGCCATTTTTTCCATCCCCATGGCTTTTCTTTCGCCCGTCTCTTCCGTGTGGTGCAGCACCCTTATTCCCTTCTCCCTGCCCGCACCCCTTTATTCCAATTTCCCTACGCACGCAGTCGTATGCGAGGGTGGTGATGGAGGAATATGGTCAAGGGAGTGATAGAAAAAGGGGGTGTGGGTGGATGTGCGGAATATCTCTTCGGCTGGTAGTAAAACATGGTTGATGACCCAGAAAATGCTGCTGCGCTGATGCCTTTTTTATGAAATTCTCGCCGCGAAAATAAATTGTATCGGCCGCGCTTAACCCGGCACGATTCAGTCGTTTCCTCCCTTATTTTTCGGGATATAATTTCAGACGGGTGAAATAGAATAAAAGAGGAGGGGGGAGAGGCGGGTGTGAGCCATGCGCGCGCTAGATGTTCGGGACTTGATACGACAGACGTGATGGAACTGGTTTTCTGTTGGGGAATGGACATAACGTGCGGGAAGGAAGCAGTTAAAAAAGAACTGCAAGCTGTTTTTTTTCCTCCCTTGCGACTCCGAGAGGCTGTAAAATTGAGCAGAAACGGCAGGATATTAGATCTGAAAACTGCCAGATTTATGACGGCGCGGGTCAAGGCAAGGCGAGAGCTTAAGTGTATCGTGGAACTACTCTTTGTTCGATGTCACTTTTGACTACCACAGGTCTCGTGTTCGAACCTCGTCGGAGATGGTCAGACCTATCTCCTGTGCACCGGGTCCTATCATCCGTAAACGATTCTACAAAAAAATGAGTAAAATTTTACTTTTCTGATTGGTTGAACTAACATTCCTGTTTAATTTTGCCATTATACTAGTTGACAAAAGGTGACTTACATGTCAATTAGCAAGAATGTATGGGCTTATGGGCATATATAAATTGCTTATGATTAGAGATGGTGAAATTTCGTGAATTCAATGGCCTGCATGATATAATCAAACAACCGATGCGTACTCAAGCCCTGTATATTCGTTCATTGTCTGCTGTTCCACTGAGTAGCAGCTAGTGGACAAATGGTCGGGACTTGAGTATGCATAGGATATTTGATTCTAACATGCATGTCATTGCATTCGCGAAATTTCACCATCTCTACTTATGATGTGTCGACAAAACCTGTATAACAATTGTTATGCAAGACACAAAAACAACAGGATAGTTAGGTAAGGTAAGTGGTCTTTACGTCTCGTCGACAGCGAGGTCATAAGAGAGGGTGACACACAACTTGCTTCAATGATAGGAACTGGGACATGAGTCGGCCATGACCTTTGTTAAGGCACCATCTCAGCATTCAGCTGGAGCAACGTCGGGAAACCACGGGAAACCGAAATCAGGACGGCCGAGTCAGAGGATCGAATCCGGGTTCTCCCGAATGTGAGTCCAACGAGTTACCGTTGTGCCACCTCGTTCGGAGCAGGTTAGTTAAACATATAAAAATAACTACTGTATTTCACGCAGAATAACTAACAAAAGAGTTCTTTTTTAATAAATTAATAAATTCAGGGAAAATAAACACTTCTATAAATACTTCTGCATAAAGTACATCAGTAGTATTTTTATACGTTCAAATGTCCTGCTATATTTTGTCTTGCATGGTCATCGTTACACAGGTTTTGTCAACAAATCACAAGCAATGGTATATGTCCATAAACCCATACATTCTTGTTATAAGTCTCATTGCAACAAACATTCAACGATCTCATGTCAAAGTAGCGTACTCTTACACGACACGTAAAAACAACACACGAACATACAGTTTATTCAAGATTCGAACCCTGTGCCGCTGTGTCCCTCGGCCAAGCAACTTAAAAATTTCAAAAGAGAAATATTAGTGTGAAATTGATAAACAAAAAGAAATAATTTTACATTACAGAAAATGAGGCACTGATGTTTAATATTTGTTTCGTGTTTCTTCCTTCGGTATTTCGAACACCATGCGTGCAATGCCCCTCAGATTTGGTTCTAGTTATGCGGTTATGTTTCCAGCGCCATTTTGCGTGTTTCGTTTGCTAATACATAATGGGGCAAGTGGGTTTTACGTCTCGTCATTCGATATTATTTTGTTCATTTGATTTCATGATTTTTTTTTTTTTTTACTCTTTGGTGGTCGACCAGGCTAAAATATAGTGTATTTTCTTCACAAAAGTACTAGATAGTATTGCTGAGGATCATGATAAGAACACGATAGCAATGACACCTTTGTGGTAGGTTTGGGCTGTTTTGGAACCAACTCCCGGGAAAAAAATTTCTGTCGTTTTTTGTGTATGTTTCAACGTAAACAATTTACAGGAGTATATTCTTCAATATTGGCAGCGAATTGGGAAGATAATTGCATGGTTTTTAGCATCTTATTAAAATCGCAGTACTAAATCAGCTCCTTATTGAACTGCATACTTTTTAATGTTATATTTACTAGAGATAGAATTGTGTGGAATCAAATTTCGCGTATGCACTGAGAGAAAGAATTGTTTCATTATACTAAATATATTTGTTTGGGTGATGTTTGCTTCAGCTAAACAATATTTTGTTGGTAAGACCAAGCTTGGAGTCCTCCAAACAAAATTAATTATTTCCCTCGACCAAATTATTAATTTAAACGCAATTTGTTTGTGCCAAACGTATATTTGGTTACTATAGGACGTCAAATAAATATTTTGTGTAAACAAACAACTCGTTACAACTTGCCAACAAAATAATATTGTTAGTTATAAGTGAAGTGCTTTGAACCAACAATTTTTTTCGATGGACTAAATGATTTTGTTGGCGAAACTAAATACATTTGGTTGACTTGTGGAAGATGGCAGGCTGGCGTGCTTAAGCAATAAGATGGCGGACACTGTATACTTCAACATTCAAAATATAAGTTTGTGCGGCAAGTAGGACGTCTAAACTGTTAATCAGCATAATTCTAGTATCTTAATTTTAGCTATAACAATTTCAAAGTGGTTAACTCAATTGATCACAAAAGAAAATGCTATGATCTTGAAAAACACTGCAGCCCTACGACTCGTTGCTTGTGCTGCGGCCCTGCGGTGCACGACGTAACTATTCCTATACAAATAACACTCCCGTTCTTGTGGAAGCACTCGTAACTTAGTTGGTTAGGTCATGCGTTGCATGTGTTAAGTGAGGGGATTATGTATCAAATCCCGGCGCGGCCACACTTTTTTTTTTAGTCAACGAAATATTTTTATGGCCATCTAAATATTTGGTACTGCTAACAAAATTCAGCTGTTTGCCTCAAACAAATCGAGGGAACAAAATATTTTGGTACGAGCAAACAAATATTTCTTTGCCCCTATACAAACAAATAATTTGGTTGATTCAAACAAATTTTGTTTGCACCAACAAAATTTTTTTCTCAGTGTGGAGGGCGGAAAAATAATGAAGTGTGGCTATGCTTAAATTTCGATGGTAAATGACTTTGGTCGTGCAGCACACTTCTTAGAATACTCCGCTATATTATGCCTGTAAGTAATCCTGCTGGACGCTTCGGATGCCAGAATCACTTGGACGTTGTCGGCCGATGGAAGTGCTTCCTCGGACGGGGAACTTGCTGCATCTGACAACCCGTCGAGATGCCAGCCAGGAACGTGGCAGATCGGCCGTCAAACGCACCTACACCCGTTTGTTATCGAATTTGGTACATTGATCCCCCATCCTCCTCCTCTTCCCGCCCGGATTATCTCCTGAGTCCCCGCAGCGAAATTTGTTCCACGCCTCAAAGAAACAAGCCTTTGAATTAGAGTAAAAAAAGACAGCGTATTTCAGTTATAATTTGGTTTTCATTTCGTTAACGACTCATTGTCCTAATCATTCTAACACTTGCAATAGTGTATATCATCTGTCTCGGCACATATACACAAAACATATATAGTATACTTGCATGTAAGTATAAGCATAAATATGCGTGTGTATGTATAATAAACTGCGCTGGAACTAAAGCTGGGTTCTCTCTCATTCTTCTCCGGGACGAACGCTTATGTGTACCCACTGACGCACCGCGACGAAAGAGATTGGGGTCTACTACCCGTCACCTGTTACTTGGAAGCTTGAGATATACTTTTTGAGGATATTAGGAAAACGAAGTGACAGTGACGATGAAATGGGTTGACGAGGCAATGGGTTGACGAGGCAGTGGGCTAACGAGGCAATGTGTTAACGAGGCAATGGATTGACGAGACAGTGTTTTGAAGAGGCAATTTATTGACGAAGCGCAGTGGATTGAGGAGGCACTGGGTTGACGAGGCACTGGATTGCCGAGGCATTGGGTTGAAGAGTCAATTTATTGACGAGGCGGTGGGTTGACGAGGCATGGTTCAAGAGGTAATTGGTTGACGTGGCTGAGGAGTGGCGAGGTAACTGCGTAACGGACATTAAAGTAGAGCCAACCATCGGCGAGAATAAAGCAGTTGTTTGACTCTGATTCCTACGTGGGATCGTCGTGATGCTAACCGTGATTTGGAAAGTTAGTTTTGTGACACAAATGTAAATACACTAGTGTCGATACTAAAAGTCAATATATTGCCGCGAATCTCCCGAATTGATTCCTACATGCAAAATATCCTAATCGAACTCGGATCGCATTAGTAGGAGACGAGCGTTCTAACTGCTGCTCCTTGAAAAGACTATAACATAAAGAAATACGCAGACTTAGTATGACTACAACACGTCTCGAGAAATTGCTGCAACAACGGATGGTCCACCAAGCCTTGGCCTGGACCGAGATGCGCCGTTATCGATGCTCCAAGGAAGTCGCATCTAAGTGACCTTGAGGTGGTTGCTGGGTTTCCTATTGTAGAATCCTGCATGTAAAGGGGCCTTTGTGGGGTCGTCGTACGAGGCAGACCGGTCTGCGGTCGACTCTGCGAGCTTCAATCTTCCCGCCATCTGTCTCTCTCTGAACTACAGTACGTCGCTTCCATATGACCTCCGAGGGCAGCGCCTACCGCAGGGAATGCTTTGAAGTAGGGTCTTCCTGTAGGGTGGCAGGTTTGTGCAATCGGCCTTCGAACTTGGTTTCCTGAGTTCGTGTCGTCATGAAGTTTCTCAGGCGTCATGTTTATGGACGTACCTGTAAAATGATACTTTTTATAAGACCAGGGGCACCTATGTACGCAGTTTCTTTTGCGTATGTATTAAGGTTGTTCAAGTGGGGAAAAAACATAATTTTATATTTGTATGAAATAGTGTTAGTTTTGTACACATTACTTGAGAGTACACATACTTCTAACGGAAAAAAATTAGGTCATCTAGTTTTCCCGTAATGTCATTTCAAAGTCAAAATTTGCATATTTTTACTTCATACAAAACTTGAAAACCAGTTAACATAATGAAATGGAAAAAATCACGTCAAAACTACGTGTTACTGTCTATGGCTTGTAGCATATAGAACCCGTTACAAAAAATATTTTTGTTAAATAAAAAATTTCAAAATTTGAAATTTTTTTTGGTACTTTTAGAAATTTATTTTAAACACACAAATATTTTATAATGGGTTTGTATATGCTTCAAGCCGTAGACGGTGACGTGTAGTTTTGATGAGATTTTTTCCATTTCATTATATTTACTGGTTTTCAAGTTTTGTATGAAGTAAAAATATGCTAATTTTGACTTTGAAGTGACATTACGGGAAAACTGGCTGAGCTAATTTTTTTTCGTTAGACGTTAATGTACTCTTAGGTAATGCCTACAAAACTAACACTATTTCATACAAATATAAAATTATGATTTTTCCCCACTTGAACGCCCTTAAGGCGTAATTATTAAAAAGAACAGATTTCTTAAAACCGCCGCAAAGATATATGGACATTATTACTATGTAGTCTACCGTGTGACCTTCTGCCCTACACCATTGCCATATATGTACATATTATTTTGTATGTTATGCTAGTTTGTACCGTGGCATGCGATAAGATAACACTCTCAATATACACAAATATTAACACAACTACTGAGTTCATATACTACTAATTTAATTCTGGTTTAAACACAACAAACCAATATCAATGTCTCATTTATAGCAAAACACAGAAAAAAAAATTTAATTCCTTTCAATGCTCTTGTCCAATAGTTAAAATTGGTAAAGAAAGTTATTTTAATATCTCAGGGTTCAAAGAAAATGTATTATTTAAAATGTTCCATTTGCCTCGGCTAGTAATTTTCGTTACTCAATTCCCTCTTCACAGGGTACTCTTTGAGTAGAGTTGTCAGTGTTCAACTACTCAGCACATACGTAAAAAGAAAATATTTAATTAAACTTTATGCCAGGAATTTACTTAAGAAAGATTCGCAGTATTTCATTTCACTTAAAGACATTACATTACAGTTACTAAAGGGAGCTGCTAATAAGTGACTTACATATGACTGGTTTTTTAAAGCTAGGATAGTCAAGATGGCTTCTTTTTAAGCTTCTGTGGTCAGATTCATATTTTGAAAGATTCTGTTTCGAAATAAAATTGCCTTAAGTAGGCCTATACTTACACAACTTATATATCCTTGATACTTAGGCTAATAACTGCACTACAGGTTGTGACTTTATTTACGAACTTTACACACCGCTAAACTTTAAAATTTTTCATTTTTAAATTGTTACATCTTAAAATATCTGCAGCATCTTCATTAGATTGTGTACCATGAAGGAAGCATCCTTGCAATTAGCTCGTGTACTCCCTAAATCGGCGGTAACAAAACAACTAATCACATAAACCGGTACCTCTCCATCGACAGTCTAAGATATCATATGCGCGTCCGCGCATCACCTGATTTTGACAGCTCAAGGCCGTTCAAACAGTCAAAACAAGGAAACGCGATCGGCAAAGATATGATTATCTCCGTCGTCATTACATCTTTGTTTCACTCGCAAAATATATACGTTACAAAGAAAACATACACAATTTTATACATTAAAATACCTGTAGGGTTAAACTTACTCGAAATAAACACATTACTTTCAAAACATAAACAATCTCGGTATCATATATGCGCGGAAAAACGTCTTTCACACTCCGTGATATGGAATTATTTCATATTACTTTCGTTATTAAAGTTTATAGCTGTGAAATTAACACTCAGAAACATGAAATAATCATGAAAATCATATAAATAAATACTTCTCATTGTTTACAAACAATAAAATAAACGAAACCAGTTAATATATCTACTGTTTACATACGAGGTTGTTTACAAACATTACTATTTTTGGAAATGAAACGTTTCATTTATTGCCTGGTATTTATATGTAAGTTAAGTGTCTGAAGTAAATAAGCAAATATATTCTACGCACTCGCTATAGTTGTCAAAACTAAAACAATATAATTATTTTCTAATTATAGACTTGAAGAAATTTTCTGAAAGCTAATAACCAGTGAAATATATCCTAATAGTTCACGCAAGCTATTGTGTCAGCTACAACATAAAAACCAACACAAGTTAACAGAGTGAGAACCAAACTAAATAACCTCAAATGAAATCTCACGACGTAGCTTATTATAAGTTCTTAATATTTCTCCCGGTGATAAATATCTTAAACTCAGTTACGTCAAACGTCTCTTGCCTTAACAATTTCTGTTAAATTTTATAGTTTTAACAAATGTTTGATTCAGTAGTACCAATTCATATATTTCGTTGACCACAAACACGGACCACGTGCAACATTAAACTCAGGAATGTTAAAAAACGAATCGAAAATAAAATGTAAATGCAAAATTTATATAAATTTACAAACAAAAAACAGGATATCTGAATCTATAAATTATCAGTTACTTTGAACAAGGTAACCCAGACATGAAAACGGGGCCAAAATAAGAAAGTAATAATTAGCTAACCTACACTATGATGGGGTACCTGGGAGGGGAATGGGGTCGGAAGAAAGGAAACAAAAATATCTATCTATTCTGTAATCATTATAGACAATGATTTGTAATGTGAGGGATAAACTCCAAGAGTAAGTAAAAGCTAGTTCTCAGGTTAGCAGTAGTGCAAATGTGTTGTTATTACTCTGTATTTGGATATTATTCGTTGCGCGTGTGACAGTGTCACCGAAGCGAACGTGCTAACACATCGTGTGTGTTCACTTACATCTCGCACTGTGGTCTCCACACTACGTCAATATACAAGATATTTGTTGCCAAGGTCACACGTGTGTTAGTGTCAACGTGGTAATTGTGTTTCGCTTGTTTGCGAAGTGCTGCGTGAAGGCGTTTACTAGGTGACTTTCCGCCCGGTGACACGGGCAGAACATAAATTGCTTCAGTAAACATGTTACTTAGAGAAATGTAAGGCTACCCACTTGACTGTGTGTATGTGTCTGTTGAGCGACAAAAATGTCTTAATACAACCCTCCAAATGTCACTAAATGTGATTACAAAATTACGGTACATCGACGTACTGTATTTGGTAGTTTTGATATTTATTTTTGTTCTTACATTAATACAATGTTCGTCCGTACATAACCTAGGTCTAAGCAAGCGGCCGACGTACATACACTTTGAGTAACAGCTAGGCGTGTTCTTGGCTGAGAAGACACACTGAGGGGTGAAAACCGTGGGCGGTATTCGTTAGAGGAGGGGGGGGGGTACTTGCCACCCCAACATTTATGAGAGAGAAAAGAATTGGTACACTATATTCACTTTTGCGTCAAACATTTTTTTGCTACAGAAAATTTCACAACAACTTGGCCGAAAACTCCAGTTTGCACCTTAAAATCCGAATTTTTTGTGGGGAGAACCCCCGGACACCCGCTCTTTTTATTAACTGCATTGATGTGTATTTAATGCCCCCTCAATCAAAATGCTGAAATCCCACCAATGGAAACCAAGGGGTGACATTGAACGGAGGGGAGAGTGAGTGAGAGATTTGGTTCAGCGCTGGTGAGGGGTGATATTATGTGAGTATGGAGCAACGCCGGAATGAAATGGCGGGGGAAACGGGAGATCCCCGAGAAAACCCGCCGACTAACGGCATCGTCCGGCACGATTCTTGACCGGAGGGGAAGTATCTGTGAGTGTAGAAGAGAAAATGCAACTATAGCACTTCCCAATGACTGAACATATGAAAACACGCTTCATTTTTTTTTTTTTTTTGTTTTCACAAAAAAATTAGTTACAACATGGTTTTCAGGCGGCCGCCTAGCCCACGTTTCAAATGCGTTGCAGTGTGTACGTAAACAGGTTTTTTTTCTACGAAAATATTCCACGTGCGCGCCCATTGTGCCAACGTACGAAAAGAAAACAAACTTCAGACAAGGTCGGAACCACATTGTTAAGACGCCACGCGCATTAAAAACACTGTCTCTAAGCCCTTCAACATGGCTATAAACGGCCTTTTCAGACTTCCTTACATCAAAATGTACTAACCTGATGTATGTGAAACTCAGATTGCGACCTGCACTGAACTTTGTTGCACCAATAAAATTATATGGTCACCGCTTGCTGTCGTGTATAAAATCCGTTCGGCGAGAACCTTGCACACTATTTCAGCGCTTGGCTCGTTGAGGCGACGCGGCATTTGATGCGCGCTTCAAAGTCGACCTTTCTATCTCCAGTTTGCACCTTAAAATCTGAATTTTTTTTGGGGGGGGGGGCGGGAGAGCCCCCGGACACCCGCCCTTGAGAGCAGTTACGTGTCCGCTTGTGTAATCGACGAGAATCTTGCATGCTAGTTTAGTGGTTGGCTCGTTATGGCGATGCGGCATTTGTTGCGTCCTTCAAGGTCGCCCTTATAGCTCCGCCACTTCTGAGCCTCGAACGCGAAAACCGCTCCTGGTACCGGTATAGCCGCCTTACGGTAACCAGATACATTCTGGAATCCCTGATTCTAGCTTGAATCTTTCTTCACGCCAACCATGTATCCTTCCGCCATACTTCAACAATAACATTGTCACAGGCTGACATCTACTCTGCAAGCCGACGTACATTGTTCGTCCGCCGCCATTAACTACGTCACATATAAAATATTGTAATATATGCTAAATATACATTTTATTTTATTTTCTGAAAATATACACACTATGTACATATTCCAGTAAACTTTTTTTTTTTTTTTTTTTTTTTTAGCCACTGTTCATAATATACACAAGATCTATTTCTACTTCAAAGTCAGCCCAACTCTTTTCCAACTAACGTATAACAGACGTGTTGAACTCATTTTTAAAATAATATTTACGAACAATTTTCATACTCGCGGACGCGTAACAATAAAAAATACATTAATTTATTCATCTCACTGTATTGCTTTTTCATTTGCTTGCATAGTTGTATGGTGGTAGCGGAAATATTCCTAGTAATTTGGTCAACAGCTCGTTTCTATAAAATTATCATCTTACCGTACGGCGGGTATAGGCGGCGCTCTTAATGTGTAACGTGACTTAGGTACGAAATACTCGAAAGTGTTCCAATAGAACTATATCAACCACGTGCTGCAAGTTACTTAAACATAAATATCCAATTTTTTTTATTTTATAAAAGTCCTGAATATAAACGATTTTTTTTTATTTGTCACGCGTCAATATTAAAAAAAAAATGCAAAAATAAGTTGTTTTGTATTTTTATAACATTAAGAAATTAGTCCGTGACGTCTGATTTCACTGTAAATTATTTCATTTAATTAAATTCGTTGTTTTTATTTGAGTGTATGCTGCCGTAACATGCGAATTAAAATTTGGTCTTGCGTTTGCGGAATGCATGCATGCAAAACATTTCTCACGACGGAATAATATAGTCGCCAGTAACGTTTGGAAAACTGACACTACCGTATTTCTAGCAAATTAAAAACTACGAATTTTTCACACTTGAATGGTACGAGGGAAACACAGATGCCCGTTGAGCTTCCTGCGCTTACAGGCCACGAGGCAAGTGCTGGGAAAACAAAAAAACGACCTTAGAGCCTGCGTGTTTCAAGGCGCAGATCGCGCTCGCTGCATTCCCAATTGCACGCAAATTAGCTATGCAACACTATGATATTTTTACACGTGTCGAAAGCCAAATGATTGAACTGATCCAATGATGTAGTTTTTTTTTTTTTTTTTTTTATGTTTTCATTAAGGAGATTGAGCCCCTAAGAGGGGAAAAAAACAGCAATTTGTACAATTTTTTTATGTCTAAAGTCAAACACATGGCGTCTATAAACTATCGTTTGTCATGAGATTTTTTAATGTTTGTTGCAATGAGAGTTTACAATTATAATTTATTGGTATGTGGACATACGCCATTGCTCGTGTTTTGTTTACCGAACTTGTATTGAAAGACAAAGTGACTAAATACAAAAACACACAATAAATCACAGGAAACAAAGAAATCGTAAGAAAAACAATCCCAGAGCAATTCCGTCAGTTTTTTCTTTGTGTTTGTCTTTTGTGTTTGGGTTTTATCAAATTCTTGACTAACCAATAAATTCTAATAATAATTTGTCATCTTTCATTAGATAAAAGAATGTTTTTTTTGCCTATAAGTTATTTACGGAACTACAAATACTACATTGATTTTACAGAATACGTCTTGCTATCTCTTGGCAAAAACTCAAAATCTTTATATTTGCACGACATTGTGTTCGTTTTATAGTTGTTACTTCTGACTACATTTTCCACTTGTAAAATTTTTTTATCTTTCATAGTCTTCCCATAGCAGCATGTCAAAATCATAATTGCAAGTTACGGGAACATAAGAATAATAAAAACCAAGTGACTTACACGAATGAAACAATTTAGACTGAAATTAGATATTGTGGCCCATATGCTAAAACATTTAAAATCACACAACAAAGTCCTTTTGTCTTTTTTTTTTTAAATTGCCATAAATGAAGTAAATTGTTATAATTTTCGGATTTTTTTAAAGATACAGAGGAATTTCATGGTTTTATTTTTAAATATTTTAACACATTTTAGCATGTCTTAGCGGAGAGAAAATTTTGATGATACAATTTGAATGCATGTTATGGCTCAAAAACATAAAATGCTCCTCTTTAACAAATCCATCATTCTGGGTGTTTGTTCATAAATTTGGTTAATATCACTATCTGTGTTTGATGTCCTGTAGTTTTTCCACCTTGATTTTCAAAATTACGTAGAATTTTAGTTAGTGTTTTTAGCGTTTATTTATGTACAAGGCAGTGTTTAACGAGACTGGGAATGAAAGACGTTTTCAAACGGTCAGCGGGGTCGCAAGGAAACAGTTCCTCGCGGACGTTGCTGTGTTCAGCGGCTCGGAACTAATAGACACGCCTCTACGCGCGTGCCTACCCTGGCGTGACCACGGCGTGCGTCCAGGGGGAATTAACTCACTCCAGCTCGCAAGATGCAGGCCAAGGGTGCCGAAGACACGCCCTTGTGGGACTCTTTCCGTACGCCAAGTCCTAATTAGAAAGTTTCTGATGTGCGTCTCAGGGCCAATAACAGCGTGCCGCACGGCAAGTCCAAACTTTTATATACAACTCACTTTAGCAAATAGCACAGAATATTGTAACTTTCCTTCTAATTATTTAAAGTTGTTTTTTTAAACAACCGTGCACTATTACTAAATGAACTGTTTTGGTGCAATTTTGGCAATGGTTGTGTTTTTAAAAGTTTGAATTTACCGTGCGGCCCGGAGCCGTGGTTGGCACAGTGGCTGAAGTACTCTCCTCCCACGAAGACGATTCAGGTTCGATTCCCGGTGGGGTCTCACCCCTCCCCCCCCCCCAGATTTTCGCATTTGGGATTTGTGCCGGACGATGCCGCTGGTTGGCGGGTATCTACAGTTTCCTCTACCCATCGTTCCGGCGCTGCTCCATACATACCCCTCACATGCGCTAAATACCTCGATGTTGAGCGCTGAAAATTATCTCTCACTCACGAGAGTGCATCGTCCCAACTGGAGAGCGCGAGAGCGCCAGAGAACACAATAATAGTTCTCTTCCTCTCGTTGTAATGCGAAATAATACTTTCTCCAGACATTACTCTTTAAATTGAGGCACGACCTTAGTGTTGAGCGCCTAATATTAATTAACCTTTCGCAACATGCATAGTGCCTTTCTCCAGTTACCTGTCGAGAGCAAGGGTAGGGAATTACATGTAAAGTTTGTATTCTATGTGCCACAGTAACTTTACTACCAACATTTATACTACCAGTGACTTTTATGTTCATTACGTTACTCAATGCTATATAATTTTTTTTTTGCTACAGTTAATCATACGTAAGTTTGTGTATGGCGATACAAATATGTATTTTATCGAACAATTTTTTTTTTTTTGTTGGCTGAAAATCTATTAATGGTGTCGAAAATAGGTTTGTTGGTCTAACAAAGTTTGTGTTTAACAGGCAGGACTAAACTCTCCTGTTTAGGGAACAAAATCAGCCAAACAACCATATATTTAGTTGATATACTGTTGATGTTGTTTGTTTCGCAGTATACAAACATACAGTAGGCCTATATACGATTGACTGTAACAAATCTTTTTCTCGGTGAGTATTTATTCCTGTAGCAATATTTTCTCATATCAATGCAGAAATTGTTGTCATTGTCAGAAAGCGATGTCTTGTAAATCGACTCAGCCCCACTGAATTTAATTTATCATGTTATTCACTATCCTAGTGCTCTCTCGCCGAGGCTTCGAGGTAGGCAGAGACCTTAAGAGTTAGTGGAATCTAGTTGTTTTTTTTTTGTTTGAGGCACGGAAATGGGGAAGGCGATTAGTCGAATACAACACGTCCGTCAAACACCTCATCGCCTCTAGGCGCGAAGGACTAAACTAGCATGTAGTGTTTTTTGTAGAATGTATTTATCAACGGGACTTCAAAGCGATGACCCTGTTGTTTGATTTGTGGCCTGTATGAGGTAAAGTCAAATGCAGGTTTCTATGACTTTGTTTTACTATTACGACAGATATTATCTCAGCCACAGCAATGTGAAAAAGTCATTTTTATTACTTTTGTGGAGCTTGGTAATGATGTTTTTAATTAGCGGACGGCATTTTTAAAACAACAGGGACACAGTTTGAAGTGTGTTTTCTTTTCGTAGATAAACGCATTTGAAACATTTTAGTAGTTACACAAGAAATAATGCTTTCAGTACCATCACTACAGCATGGTTCACGCGCTGGTACACGCCTTTCAAATGCGTAATAAAGTAGGCCTACAGTTAAATATGTTTTTACGGAACTGTTTCATACGCGTATGTTGTGCCAACGTAGGAAGAGGAAACACATTTCAGACAAGAAGGGTTGGCATTTTTCAGTCACCATGCTTATTAAAACACTGTTTCGCTGCCATCCAACATAAAAAAAAAAAAAAAAGGATTTTCAGACATCCGTTCTAACCGGACACATGCGTGCGAAACTCTCATAAAGGTACTTCGGGATAAAATGAGAACTTCAGAAACGCTATTTACTTTTTTAGTTTCAGGTAATTTGTTGTTTCCTTCCACGTTTTAATGTAATCAAAGCAACATATGAAACAATCAATGTGACCAGATTGTAACGAATTCAAAACTTACCATCTAAAGTCACGTTAAATAATACTTCTGAATAATCATTCTAGACATCATGATCTTCAAAAATGCTTACTTTGCCGTGAGCCGCCTATAGAAACGTACGATGAACTTTGCTACGGATTTTCCAACAGTAAAATCATGATTACACTGTTAAAAAAACTTCCTAAAATACTTAAGAAGTAATTAACCTAACCGCAGTTTGGGAAATTTACTATACTTCCGCCTTTTAAATATGCAAACTTTTACTACTGTTACAATACAAGTCAGGTAACTTCAGTATACATTTGACTGTTTTACTAAAACGGTTTGGGAGTGCTACCATGGATGTCTGGAAAACAATTATACAATACCTACTTTATAAGTGCTCCTATACGCATGTGTGGTAAATTTACAAACTATTTTTACAGTGTATGTTCACCGCCTAAGTCCCGTAGTGAAAATGGATCGGCTGAAATCTTGGAGGCTAATTCAGTGCTTGGCTCGTTGTGGCGATGCGGCATTTTATAGGTGATTTAAGTTCTCTCATATAGCCCCGTCGCTTCTGAGCCTGTGACGTGCTAAAACTGCTCAAGGCAGGCGGCGCCCTTAAGGGGCCTCCATACGAGGTACGGCAATTCTTTTTTTGGCGAAACTATTTAACGCGCATTATATTTGTATATCTACGAAAAGAACACTCACATTTATTAGAAACATCGTCTTCGTGCATCTCAAAATTGCCAAAAATTGGTTTTCCAGACTGCTGTATCTGGAAAAATGGCAACCGGATTCGAAAAAAACAACTATAGAAGCAAGCGATAGACTTTGAACTTCGCTGGCCACAAATAAAATATGGCCACCGCTTAGAAACTATAGGAAAAATGATAATATTAAAGCACTGCACGCCAACTGAGCAGCTTGCGCGAAGAGATAATGCATTAAGGCCCTTTCACATGATCAGATATTTATTGAATTATGTTTCTTGAATTCAATATTTTGAATAACATGTCGGTTCCAGAAATTTTATTCAATAAAGATTGAAGAGACCACGATCTGTAAATAAATTATGCACAAAATAAATAACGTTCCTATTTTACGATTATGTACTAAGTTTGCGCGATACAAAAATATTTGGTTTAGCTATTACAATATTTATTATTGTTTTTGTATATAATATTTAAAAGAAATAACCCTCGATTTTATAATTTAATGTGGTTAAATTCGCATATAGAACTCATATAATATGATACATGAATGAACACTGTCAGAAAAACCTCTACTCCATTCTAAAATATTTTGATTTGAAAACATTCCAAACATGTTCGAAACGAAAATCATTGACGAAAATCACGGCCTTCAATAAATTGAAAGACAAAATGGCCGCGGTTATGACGTCAACATGGCGACACACGACATACAAGAGATTGAATACAATAAATCTGATAGGAAATTGAAGCAAAATTTGATCGTGTAAAAGGGCATTTATTTACGTAGGTTAATGGCTGCCTTATCGCTCCTGCCTCACACACAAACGTAGTCTAACTAGAGAGGCCCCTTAGTAACCTCCTGGCTTAGGGTAAGTTTGCTCAGTCATGTAAACTTATAGCCGGTTCAGAATAAAGTGAGCGCTAAAAAAAAACCCTGCCAAAGTTCTATGTTATGCTAATTCGTATCTTCCCGCGTGTAACGGCTAACGACGAGAAATGTCTTACCTCTCTGGACACGTCACTTGATGTTTGCGTGTGTAACATAAATTGTGAAGTCATTAATAATCTATACAGTTTGTAAAAAAGTTTATTATATATGTAAAATACAATTATGTCGACTTTGGGTGCTTTTGTTTCAGTAATGTTGTATTTAAATATTAATATACATGGAACTATAATATTGCGTAACTTCGCTGCCAACGACACAATCAGCAAGGCAACTAGACTTAATGTTGGATTATATGTAGCCTAGTAACAGCTAGTGAAATTTTCAAAGGTTAAAATTGTAGTGCTCAATTTATCCTGGGTTATGTGTAACAGCCTGTAAGCAAGAGATTCTCTTGTAACTTATTCGATGGTTGAAAACTCAATCTTGGATTACTTAGGTTTTGTTTAAATATATTATTATAATGTGCTTAAATATATTATTATAATCATTGTAAAACTATCAGGCACGGCCGTAATAGCTCTAGTAAAATACATTTGAAAAAAAAAAAAAATCCAGGAAGTGACGTGCAAAAATAAATGCAATTGGATTTTAAAAAAAGTATCCAAACCACCGGAAATCTGCTCACATTTATGTACATGGAAATGGGAGGATGCTCCCTCAATAGCTCACGGGACGTCCAAAATGAAAGGAAGTGTGTGATTTGCGAGGAGTGATTGCAGTGACTCTCTGGTGCGTGACGCCATGATTAACGTGCAGTGTTGCCAAAGTATTGAAGTGAAATTCTCGTATCTCTTCGCTTGAACGATTAAAACATTCACTGAAATCATTGCTACCTCGCACGTTTGGTTTATTGCTTTGCAAATGTTAATATGTAATTACACCAAACAAATTCTAAAAAATTACGTTTTCCTTTCTGTGAGAGAAACTAATGTTTGGCAAAGGGGCAAAGGACGTTTGATTGTGAATAGATTCCTTACATTTTTTCGTTTCAAATTATAAATTAATGAAACTATTTTAGCAAGTAGTTATAACAACAGTTTGTTATAAATTACCCTTACGTTACATAGGGCGGCATTTATATCGTACCCAAGAAACAAATAATTATAAAATAACACCATTCTCTCTACCTTTTAAAACAGCTGACGTAACTCTTTCACTATGGTCAGTGTTAAGTGTCAGGAAAAGAAGATGTGTAAATTAACGGCGCTTTTTAAATTGCGCGCGAGCTTTATTTGCTGTCAATTGGAATGACTTTCGGTTAGTCTGTTATTTCAGTGCCTGTGGCAGATTAGTTCGTACTGTTGAGTAAAATCTGTGTGAATCATTTGGCGTTTTTTGCAATTATACAGGAAGACGCATAATAAGCACATCACGCGAATCCTGGGCTAAACTGGAGGCGAAAATGTTAGTGGCAAAATGTTGTATGATGACATTTTACATGCATAGTGTAGCAACATAGCACTGTAGTTAGTCTCCTCTTGAGCTCTACAGATATACTTTTCTTAATACTGCTGTTATGACCTGCACATTATGGATGCAGGTTAAAATCCTAAGTAGTCCAAACAAGATTATACGTTTACTGGGCGTAACATACATACGGTAATACCTGGATGTGAAGCGCAAGAGTGGACTTGCTCCGTGCAGTGTTGCCACATTGCGCACATAAAATTTCATCATACAACATTTTGCCACTAACATTTTCGCCTCCAGTTTAGCTCAGGATTCGCGTGCTGTGATTCTGTGCTTATTATGCGTTTCATTTCTGGACACTATATGTATATGTGCCAACTTTGCAGGCAAAAGTTATTTCTGTGAGCTAAAGATTTTGCCCACTTTGCGAAGCAGACTCAATTGTAGGGTTTAGCTAACTGACGAACAATTTCCGTAAACTCCCTAGATTTTTGTGGGAAAAATTACGCTAGCTTGTCTCATTACCTTTCTGCATGTCTGCTTAATGGTCATTGGCAGAGTGTATTTGTGCTGAGAAGTCTTTACTTGAACGTCAGAACACTGTTACTGCGGCCCTACATACACACACACATATATACATACACGTGTGTGTGAGTGACTGGCGGGTAAAACTGCAAAACGCTGATAGTTAGGAACATCCAGTTATTACTGACCTTGAAGCAGAGCCGTATATATGCACGTGGGTTCTGAAACACGTTGTTACAAAAACATTATACGCGAAAACCCATCGTTTCCGAATTACCGGATCTTTAATGCCATCGCAAGATAATATGGCTGAAAAGTGATACCTCTTAATTGTTAAAATAACAGATTTCCAAAAGAGCGCAAAAAAAACTTGCTAACGGAAGAGCTGTACAGTTCATTGACAACGTGTTATCTGTATTAAATGCTGTAAATATAGATAAAAAAAACTAATTTTTTTGTAGGTATAAGCCTACCTTTTTTTACTTGAGATACGCATAGTAGGCCTACAAAGTGTCATTTCTTTGCCGTAACTAAGCGCACCTCTCTTTGGTTAATTTTTTGCACAAAAATTGGCAAGGCAGGTTGCATTTTTATTGGCTTCGAAAGTTCTGTGTATTTCAATAAAAACGTCTAGTGTTTAAGGCGCCGCCTATACCTCGGAGTCCTGATGTGAGCAAAGATAGTGAGTGATACACGTGTTAAATTGTCATGCAATGTTAATACAAAGTTCGTTCATACAGAGTGGTTTTCTTTCCCCTTGAAATAAGATGCGAAATCAAATATTAACTTGAATGCTCAATTAAAAGTTACTTCATACTGAGTGGTTGAATTAAGTCATGAATGCTATTATTTTGGGTCCACATAGCCTGAAAATACAATTTTGCATATCTCAGTGTAGGCCACATTACTATTGAATCTTTTAGTAATTTTCGATAACCTGAAAACTACGACCAAATAATCTCGAATACATCTCAAAATGTATTCTTAGATTTTAATCTCTGCTCCTTTTGTCAATCGAGGAACGGGTTTTGTCGGAAATATCTATCATTACAAATAACTGGTCACAGCCGAATGAAAGATAAGTGCATTCCCTTTCATTGCTTGCGCCAGGGCTCCGAAGTAGGCAGCGCCCTTAAGGGCGTTCCGTAGTGAAGAATTCATATACTTTATTTTATTTGTATGAAAGAGTGTTAGTTTTGGAGATGTTGCTTGGGAGTATATTATTCTCTTACAAAAAAATTAACTCAGCTAGTTTTCCCATAGTGGCATTTCAAAGTCAAAATTTGCCTGTCTTGGGTTCATACACAAAATAAAAAAAAACCTATCAACACAATAAAACAAAATAATTCACAGTAAAAGTACATGCCACTGGCTACGGCTTTACGTTTATAAAATTTATTTGAACAATGTTTTGTATTTTTTTTAAAAATATATGAAATTTTAATTTTTTTCTACTTTTCGAAATGTTTTTAATGCTAAAATTATGTATTGAGTTTTTAAATGCTTAAAGCCCTAGCCCGTGGCATGTACTTTCACTGGGAATAATTTTGGTTTGTTATGTTGATTGGTTTTCGAGGGTTGTATGAACTAAAAACATGCAAATTTCAACTTTGAAATACCGTTATGGAAAAAATGGCTGAACTAATTTTTTTTAATAGTATAACGCACTCCAAATTAACGTCTACAAACTAACACTGTTTCATACAAATATAAAATTATGATTTTTTCCCTCTCCGGAACGCCTTAAGGGCGTCGCCTATCTTGTGTGGTTTCGAGCGTTCGAGTCTAAGAAACGACGATATATAAGGGCATCCTTGAAGCTCGCATCAAATGCCGCATCGCCACAACGTGTAAGTTTCCCGCCAATCCATTTTTACTATAGGGCTATAAGCGATGACCATATAAATTTATTGGTGGAAAATCTGTAGCGAAATTCAGTGCACGTTCGTAAAAAAAGAACGATTTTTTTTCCACACATTACAACGCATTTGAAGCGCGTTACATAATTGAAAACTATAGCATCTGGCCTCGCTCTCTGAGCTTCAAATGCTTTGCAGCGAGGTACGACTATTCTTTTCTTGACGTAACTATTTAACACGCATTATATTTCTATATCTACGAAAAGAACACCATCTTCAAACTATGTCGCTATAGTTTTAAAAATCAAGCGCATTTATTAGAAACATAATTTTTTAGCCCCTCAAAATGGCCAAAAATGGTTTTTCCAGACTGACGTTACCGTATTAAAAAAAAAAAAAAAAAAAAAAAAACATGTATAGAAACAAGCGTTAAACTTTGAATTATGCTTCTCGTAAATAAAATAATGTGGTCACCGCTTAAAGTCCCATGGATAGAGCCAGTGATTTTTGGTGAAAAGAATTCTGCAACAACTTGTTTCAATACCTTACGTGCACACCTGCAACTCTGGTCTGTGGTTATTGGCAGAATATAATAGAGCAGAGGCGTGGCTCATTTGACTGTGTACCAACCAGAACAATGTTACCGCGACACAACACGTCCCAGATTTGCGGGTAGGACCCCGAGACACCGAAAGTTAAAAACCTCCAATCACTGACCATGAAGCAGAGAAACAGGTGTTCACATTAGGCACTGAAACAAAATGTTGCAGAATTCTTTTCAACAAAAAATCACTGGCTCTACCCATGGAAAAAAAGATGATGGTAAAGTACGGCACGCCAGCTGAGTGGCTTGCGCGGAGAGGCGATAATGCATAACGTTCGTCGTTCAACGGCAACCTTACCGCTCCTGCATCATACACACACAAACGCAGCCTATGTATGGAGACCTCTTAACATTTGACCTTATGATAGCTTTCAATGCGTTGTTTCTAACAGAGTTGTACACAATGGTGTCCGCTGAGCTAAATTCAAACAGACTTGACTTTTGTTTTCGATGAACTGAAAAACTAAATTCAAAATCAAGATGGCTGTTTACAGTGAACTAGGTGATTGGAGTATGCTACAGTGAATATTGTTTCTTTGTAAGTATAGTTTTATTTTGCATTACTGGGATTTCATGAAAAGTGAAGCAGGGTTGTCCTAAATATACAAGGAATATGTAAATAGCGTTAGAGAAGCATTCGTAAATTAATTGTAAGTTTCGTCAGTGGAAGACGTCGCTGTTTTTCTCCAAAATATTGTAATACATTTTCACTTTCGAAATTTTTACGTGATATATGATTGTTTTGCACATTTATAGTGATTTAAAACACAATATTTTCGTTAAAAAATTCTTAATGGCTTCCAACTATCGTTGTTTTAACGTTACGTTTATATTTTGCTGACGAAATACTTGAAGTAAGGAAGACGTTAAGTCATATCTTTAAATAATTAGTTGCGTATTATAAGCCGTTAAAGGAGGAAGGGGGTAATACCTGCCATATTCGATTTTCTTCCATTTTCGCTGTAAGTTCCATACAATGAGATTAATTAAAATAACATGGCACAGATATTACTTTATTAAGCGTTACCAAAGTGTCATACCTTCACTACCTTTCTAAGTTTTTTACTAGTAAACTTCCTGAAGAAGAGTTTTTTTGTTTTGCTGCGGATGGTCACAAGGTATGATATAAGCAATAGTAGTCCGAGCAAAGCCAGTTTGTCTACAATGTAAGAAACTATTCCCTCTGCCTTGTAGGAGCATAGCATATTATATAAAATTTGTAGGCCAAATTAAATACAGAAGTTTCAGTACTACAAAATGGCGCTGACCGAAATCTCCGTTCGCACACTCTCACTCGCTGTCCTTGGCGAGGATGTGAGGGGGATGAGGCAACGTCGGCGACGTCGTCCAAGGCCGGCAGGACATCCTCGACGAAGTCTCCAGGACGCGTCCGAGGTCATGTTGCGATCGAGACGTGCCTGCGGACCTGCAGTCGTAGAACAGGCGAGTGTACAGAAGAAGAGCGTGGCTACGGCTACATTATTTGCTTCGTATATAGCATCATTTGGACAGTTCTCACTCCGCTCGTTTTTAGAGACCTGGAAGTTTCGCGGATTCGTTAGAAGAGGAGTTAGATTTCAAACTCCTATTCGTGAAAGTTACTTTCGTCGCGAGGGAGTCGTTGTTAGAGACATGCCAAATTCGCGTTATTTCCTGACAGCTAACTAGACTCCAAGTGACTATATATTCGTTAGACGTCTCCCGCTGGCCGATATTGTCGTGACTTGCCGCGGAAAATACACGGTAGAGAGGCCAATCTCTGTAAAGACGTAACACATGTAAATGACAACACATAAAAGTTAGTGGCCAATTGAATCGCGGATTATGCTCTGTTATGTATAGGAAAGTGAAGTTTAGTCTGCTACCAAATTATAACGCGAAATGTGCATGTCTCTAGTCATTGTTTCCTCAATGATCGTAAACCGAAAGTAAACCTATATTATAACACTCACTGACCCTCATTGGTGCAGTGGCCAATGAACAAGAAGTTGAAGGCAGAATGTACACACGATTATGGAGTCTAGCCCGAGGCGCGACTGTGTTGCCGTTAAGTCACAACATTTCCGTAACCCTTCTAACTTTCGTTGAATACGTGGTAGATAAATAAACGCTGAAAACATCAGTTGATTTCTACGCTTTTTTCGAGGCCAATATGGATAAAATACTAAATGACAATCCTAGATAATGGTATTTGCCAACTTTGTGAATAAATATTTATCCAAAGTTACTCATTCTTTATGCTTGATCTCTTGCGTCGCAGTTAAATGCACGAGGATTAGTCGTCAGAGATTGTGCCTCAGAAATTCGTAACACTGGAAACAATTTTATTTAAAACGTTGGGTAAAACTATTGTCTGGGATTCCTATTGATTAGTTTTCGAAAATTGGCGTTAAGAAACCTACAGTTGTAGATTAATGCTCTTAGCGTTGACTTATGTATAGAGACATGCAAAATTCGCGTCATAATTTGGTAGTAGACTAAACTGCACTTTCCTATACATAACAGATAATCTGCGAATCAATTTGCCATGAACTTTTATGTGTTGTTATTTACGTATATTACGTCTTTACAGAAATTGGCCTCTGTACCGCGTAAGCATTTTCCACAGTATGTGATGACAACATCGGCCAGCGGGAGACGTCGAACAAGCCTATAGTAACTTGGAGTCTAGTCAGCTGTCAGAAAATAACGCGAATTTTGCATGTCTCTACTTATGTACCACGCCCTCTTAAAGTGTGTATTGGGACCTCCAGGTAGTTGGGCGATAAGGGGTGGGATAGAGTGTTTGAAATGGGTATGCGACTTTTCGCCTGGGTCATTAGAGAAATTTAAAAAATATCAGTTTTTTTATACCGGTTTGTTTATTTGTACATATTTGTTTAGTTACATTTAAACATGATGGTACATCGCGAAAGTGGTGAGTGCCAACATATCCTTGAAAACACTTAAGTTTCTTGCAACATATATGATTGGGTGATGCAGTCTGCCACAACGTAGCTGTCTGCAGACCAATAACAGGCTTTAAACATTACAATTTCGGGATTCATTTTGGCTCAGTCAAATAGGGCAACAGCTCCAAGTACAAGCGAAAGCCAGTAATCTTTTCATATGCTGAACGTGCGTTGAAATCCAGCAAACAGTCAAGTTTTCCCGCGATAAACCATCATCTCTAGTTATGTTTCATTCTAAAGTCGAAACATTTACGTAAGATATAGTATAGTCGATTGTGAGATTTCAAGAGTTGAGTCACGCCGAACCTTGATGGGGAAAAAGGGAAAGGGGAGGCGTTGCAACGATAACACGTTAGACTCGCATTCGTGATGACTCCGGTTGATTCCCGGCTCCGGCCATGATGATTTCGATTTTCTGTTGTTTCCCGTAATAGATACAAGCGAATACTTTGGATGGTTCCTTAGCAAAATACCTTGTATGATTCCTTTCCAAGGTCCTTTTCTTGTGGCAAGTTGTGAGTGGCCGTTCTAATAACTTCGCTGACGACGAGACTAAGGTTCGTTCTATTTCAGGCTAGAACGAAAATGCGTTTTCTTATGGGAGAGTTTGGCGCAGTTAAAATATCTGCCACTTGTTTCGCTGCTATCGCTATGTGACCAGATAATGCGAAATCGAAGTAAAATGAAATTTAAATAAACTTGGAAATCGTAGATGTCATTTAATTTAACTTAAAAGTGAAAAGAAACCGATTTTACGTTTTAAATTATCAACTTAGTGTAACTTAAAATTTAGGAAAACTTTGTGATTGGTCAATTTGCACTCCTTACCGATACCAGCGCTCAAGCGGCAGAAATTTTCCCTGTGACAAACTTTTGACACTGATCTTTCTTACCTGCAGCAGAATTAACCTTAACGAGACGTGAAGCCCACTTACCTTCCCTATGAACTAGTCTCCCCCTGGTGAATGAAATGTGTTGTAGGAATTACTGTTTTCTTGCAGAACTCACGAAATTCTCCCCAATCCTTGTTTCAATTCCTTACGTGCCCCTCTGCAGTTATGCTTCATTGTCATATGCAGCGTATCTTTGTAGAAAGACGTTTCTCATTTTATTGTACATATCAGAATAAGGTTACTGCGACTCCACACGTCTGTATTTTATAGTAGAACTTTAAGACACGTGGCAGTTAAAAGCAGCCAATCACTGGCCATGTAGCAGAGTTACAACTGTGCAAACTGAAATGAACTGGTGCAGAAATATTTTCACAAAAAATAGCAGTCCCTATCAACGTCTCTATCTGCTTAGAGAAAACTCACTTTAAATTACTATGCTTCTATGTTTTTTAAATACATCACACTTATTATAAACATAATTAATAAGCCCTTCAAAATACGTGAAAATGGGGTTTTCAGACTCCTCTGCCTGAAAAAATACCCACCGGATTAGCAAAACTCAAACAAAGACGTTTTCATTGGACTTAACTTCATACTTTCCACAAGTACATGTGTGTGGTCACTGCTTTAAGTCTCACAGAAAAATCTGGCAACATGAAATCACTGCACGACATTTCACTGCTTCGGCCATACAGGCGACATGGTTGTTAATGTGCGTGCTACCGTCGTACGTATTGCTTTACTGTTTCCGTGCATTAAATTGGGGGGGGGGGGGAAGAAAGAAAAGAAAACCAGGATCTCCTAACTCTTGAATGCCTCTTGGTATATATGTAAATAATTAAATAAATATATATGCGTCTTGCGGGAAATACATTTGTGTATTCATAACTATTGCAATTTCATTTTTATTTAAATCTTCAAAAAATAGGTTAGAAAACCGGGTGGGTGAGATCAGAGTTCGAATATAATTTTATGATGTTTTCCTGTCTGAATGGTAGTCCATGTATTTTAATTAATTGTAATGTTCAGTTTGAAAACCACCGCGTGCTCGCCCTCGCTTAATAACCCCCAGGTGTCCCCCTTCAGGCCTTCAACCGCTAAATAACAAATATAGAAACGGCGTAAATAAAAAAAATTGTTCATTTAATGAAATTGAAAACCGTCGAAATGGGGCAGTATTCACAGTTTGTGTTTAAATGGGAAGATTCCGTTACATGACACTTTCTGACAGTTTGTTATACGTTATTAAACTTTACCGGCCTGCGTGTGTGCCTTCACTTTCCCTGCTGTCACTGCAATAGACCAGGCGCGGATCCTGAACTTTTATGTACAGTTTATCTGTAAAATATTACAAATTTTTAAAGTGGTATATTCAATTCTTTTTTACAAGGATATACCTTAAATAGCAGTATTTTGCACCTTAAAAACTAAATTTTTCAGGGGAAGCCCCCCCCTCCTTCTTTGACTCGTGGTGTGGACATGACTACTTTTTAGGATCAATCCCCCCCCCCCTTCTAAACCTAGAGCTGGATCCACCCCTGCAATAGACAATATTCTCTGCTGTATCTTCTGTGTTCCCTGCATATGTGTATATAAAACTCGTTATACCCTGTTCGCGATAAAGTATGCACTTTTGAAGCCCTAGTTAGTTTTTTTTCTCTCACTTGATTGGAGGTAGCTATGCAAAAAGGGACCAACAAACAGAGTAATTTATTTTGTATTTTGCGATACTCATACGAAGTAGAAGGAGAAGGTACAAAGTATGTTATAGAAAAAGATGAAGCATTAAATCATAATATTTGATAGGTAAAAATATCCCAGACAAAAAACAGTTTATCCAAGGTTCAAATACACACAGTAGGCTTTGACCTTGAATATCTCAGTTCCAATAAACTGTGTGTTGATTCCTTTTTGAATAACTACGTCCGATTTATAGTTTCCTGCCATTTTTTATAAACAGAGCAACCTAAGTAGCAATCCAAGGTGTATTATAGATTGTTGTGGCTTAAAAGTTAACATCTAAAATAATAATAAATAATACTTTTTAATCATTATTCTAGACAAGGTGGCCCTAAAATATGCTCACTTTATATTGCGAGCCACATATACTAGAGCTGCGTAGCATGTTTTTATGTGATGTTTTACATTTCAAAATATTCTGAGGAACTTGCCTCCGGAATATGTCGGTCGAACCGCGGAATATCCTGAAAACACGATAAACGATGTTATGTTACCAATAGTTACGGTAGAGAGACATGCAGAATTACATTGTCTTTATAACTACGATATACAAATCCAGGCTCACCGCTGAAAGTCTGATGGAGGCGAGTCGACAATGGAAAGTCTACATGTCAGTCCTGTGCCGTGCGCATAGAAGCTGCGATGTACCCGACGCGCATGCCTTAATCGTCCTTACCGCTTCAGCGCATCTAGGCCTCGAACAAGGAAAATATTTCCAGCCACACACATATGCCTTCCGGCTAGAGATTCTTTGCATGTCCATATTACACCTCACCATGTTGTTAACGGATTTCTAATTGGTAGAGGCACAATTATTTCTCAGACTCATTCTAGGTCAGGTTGAGCTTCAATTACGCATACTTCGCTGTTATTTCTGCGATTGGACGACATCTGTTTTGGCACACCTTTGACGAATGCAAGAGCCAGTTACAAGTCAGGAAATAATCGTGGGGATATCATTCTGCTATCCGCTTTTTCGGTTAGAGGAAAATGGACTATCGACTTTGACTAGTGCGTGTATAGGACTCAGAATTCTAGCTTGCTGCCATATGAAACCGCGAAATAATCGGGCCTATGATAATTTACACTTTTAGTCAGCTTCATTGTCACGTGACCCTAGTTATTGTTTAAAAAATTTTAACTTACTTGTAGGGTAGGAATATTTCTCGACTTCCAACGAACAACATGCTGGAACCCATTATCCTGTGTATACCGAAGCTCTACCATTTGTCCATTACCTGCTACTCATTCAGACAGCAGACAATGAACGAATAGACGGGGCTTGAATATCTATAGAACATTGGATTCTAGAATGCAGGTCATTGAACTCGCGAATTTTTTTCTATCCCTACTTATTTGGTAGGTTAGTATTACGTTTTTTATTAGGACGATTCATCATGCACCTCAGCATAGCCTTGGTAAGTTATTTGGGAAATTTTGTGTAGTTTGTATTGAAATCGGTACTAACGTGAATAACAAATCTAAACTTATAAAATACAAAACAATTACACGCATGTTTCTCAAATATTCACAATATTCTACTAAATATCTTATTTAATTTTTCTTAATTTTTTGTAAACACTGACGCCACAGCAATTGAAAAAAAAAAAACCAAATTAAGTTTAGTGATTTGGTTCTAAAGATGTTATATGACTGCATGAGTTTCATATAACTACAGTTTAACTTCTGTGTTCTATGCTTATTATTAGACTGAATGTTGATTCAGGCGCTGTTGTTTTGAATTTATATAAATATTATTGTATTCCACACGTGTAATTTGAAACGTACTAACCTATTACTTCATTTTGGTATTGCTACGCGCAATTTACAGATATTGATAAAATTATGTATTTGGATAAAATTAATTCTTTGGTGATAAAAGATTGTATTCGAATTACAATGTAGCCGAACTACCGGTTTTGAATTTATGAGGTGCAAATCTTTATTTATTGCTATGTATTGAATTATTATTACATAAATGTTGATAGTTATTTATAAGAAAATGGCATTATAATGCTGGTATTTATTATTTTTGTAAGATTGGTATTAAGAGCACCTTGCACACCAAAAAATTAGTAATTTTAAATTTTTACCAAACGCTGTAAAACTCCTACACACTACTTTAATAGTAATTTCCCACAAATAAATTGTTTTTCGGTACCATAGTTGCATGTCTAAACGATTTGAAAATGTTTCTCTACTCAAAATAATAACGATTCAAACGATAGGAATTAAATAATTTTGGGTGAATGTAAATGTATTAAGCTACAGAACGATATCTTTGTTATTGTAAGAGAAAAAACTGATACTCAAAGATATACAAAAAATTAGAATTTTTTAAAATACCAACAATATTTGCGTGAACTTACCAATATGTCATTTTGTTGTTTGATACATTTACTTTCACCATAAATTACTTCATTTGTATCGTTTGAATAGTTTCTAATTTGGGTAAGTAGCGAAAATAGTCCAGTCGCTACTTGATATACGCTTGCACGAAACCTATGGAACCGAAAAATATTTTGTTTGTGGAAAATTATGTGTAAGAGTTCGACAGTGTTTGGTACAATTATAATTTTACGAAGGTTTAAGTGCAGAGCGCCCTTAAGAGGTTCCTACGTACCTAGTTAAATACAATTAATTAATTTAAGTTGTAATTAAATACGTTATAAAATTTCGAGACTTGAGCCGCCAGATGGAGAAAATTACTAGAGTTCGTCTTTCTTACAATGCAAAGAAATTTTTTTATTTTTGTTCTGTGATATAATAAAGGCTTCAGTTAACCAAGTAAATGTAAATAAAAAAATTAACTTTTTTTTTGCTCAGACGAAGAAAATAGTACATAATACCTTAGCAATGTGTATCAATCTTACTAGCAAGCACGGAAATTGTATATTTCAGCGGACATATTTTTATTTATAGAACAATTTAATTTTTTGAAACAAGTAAATGTTAAAACTATTTTACCCATGTTACGTGCTGCCCCGTAAACAATTTTACAATAATTTTATCGTATTAATGACGATAATAGGCATATATATTTTTTTACAAGAATATGCCATATTTGGTGTCTTAACTGGCCGTCACGTCATCTGCACTTGATATTTATTGTTCACTTCCCTGTCCATCTTGTTTCATTGCCTATACTGTACACAGATATCGAAAATTGTTAAATTCAGGAAGCCAGCACCGGAAGTTATCTGTTTCCCATTCAGTAAGTGTGTATGTGACCCCTCGAACCCGCAATGAATGAGGGATGAGCTTCCTCTCTCCTTATAAACAGTCCTTAGCTGTATCTATTATTTACGCCTTTCAAGGCTATCCGGGTTCGATTCCCGACGGGATGAGTCCCCGGATTTTCGTTTGTGGAAATTGTGCCGGACGATGCCGCTGGTCGGCGGGTTTTCTCGGGGTTCTCCCGTGTCCCCAGTCCCTTCATTCCGGCGCTGCTTCATACTGAAATCATGTCGCCCCTCACCAGTGCTTAAGACGGCCGCCTGTCTGGCGCTCGAACAGCGTGCAGCGTGTTCGGAGTTACGTTTTTTTTCTCAGAGACCAGTAAACTTGCTCCCACATTGCTTATCTACGAAAAGAAAACACACTTCACACTACTTGCGAATGTGACTTTCAAAACTCCACTCACATTGGAAGTATTATTTTAAAGCCCTCGAACTTAGCTAAAATCGGCTTTTTAACGCCGTCGTTACTCAAGATATATGTAACGGATTTGTTCGAAACTGAGGTCTACAAGTACACTGGACTTTACTACAGAGACGCGTTGAATAAAATTATAGGGTCACCGCTTAATGTCCCATAAGAAAAAACGTTATGGCGGGAACACTGCGCGCGCGTTTACGACTTTGGCCGTAGAGACGATATCACAATACATGTGCCGGCCGATGTCGCTCGTAGCGCCTCATCGATGTTCGCCTCACACACACACATACCCTTCATCAGGCAGCTGCCTTATAGGGGCAGGGGGGGGGGGGTTCGCTGCAAAATTTTAATTGTTTTGAAAATGTTTATAATTGTACGAGATATGGTTTGTTTTATAGCTATATTATATTGATACTGTTTTTACAGTAACAAAAATATTCTAGCTTTCATACATTTTGTATAATGGCGGGTTAAAGCTCAAATTTGCATAAAACGGTTTAATACAAAAAAAAAAAAGAAGGAAAACCAACTGACTAACAGGAATGAAATAATTCATAGTGATTAAAAGTGTCACGGACTACATCATGATATGTAAGAAAATTGCATTTCAATCTATTTTGTATTTTTTTTTAAATTGGGAGTGTTCGACAATTGTACTGTATTTTCAGTTTTTGTGCAATAACATTTATTCAAATTGTATTATCAAATTTTTCTCTTCTTCAAAGCCTTGAATTGAATTCGTGGCAAACTGCTTGACATAAATAATAATGGAATATTTCATAATTTGTCATGCAGAATCATTTCAAGAGAATTATAGGTTAACTTTTAAGAATTCTCGTGCAGTGCTTCTGCATGACAAAGTAATGAAAGATTCCATTATTGTTTATGTCAAGTAGTTTACCAAAAATTAACCCTGTACTTTGACAAAGAAAAAATGTTGATAATACAGTTGGAATAAATGTTATAGCTAAAAAATTGGAAAGACTATAAAATTGTCTAACACACACCCGTAAGAGGCCTCCCTAGTTAGGCAGAGTTTGTGTGTGAGGCAGGAGCGGTAAGGCTACCACTAGCTCACGTATGTAATACATTATCGCCTCTCCGTGCAAGCCGCTCAGATGGCGTGCAGTGCTTTACGATTATCCTTTTTTCCTATCGGACTTCAATTAAGCGTTGACCACATTATTTTATTTTTGGGCAGCGTAGTTCAAAAGTCTAAGGCTTGTTTTTGTAGTCATGTTTTTCGAATCCTGTTGTTAATTTTACAGATACGCCAGTCTGCAAAAGCCATTCTTGGCCATTTTGAGGGGCTAAAAAATAATGTCACTAATAAACGTGCCGAATTTTTAAAACTATAGCGACATGGTTTGAAGTCTGATCTTTTCGTAGGTATACGAATATAATGGGTGTCAAATAGTTTTGTATATAAAAAAATACCTGCAGCGCGTTTGAAGCGCAGGTATAGGTGATTCGGGATAAAGTAAGCACTCAAAAAGCCCTGATTAATTTCTATTTTCTGCCAGTTTATATCTTTCCGCCGAATGTAAACATAAATATTGCCACGTGCTTTAATTTACATAGTTTTGTACAATGTTTACATCTACATTACACTGGCCTGAAAATGCTATCAACAATATCTATTCATTAAATACACGGGTACTGAAGAAAATGTATAACCAGTAGTAATCTTAGTTTTAAATACATGTAAATTAACGTCTTTTAATACTGATTTTTGTACATCGACTCTAATAACTACACGCACTATTGTCATTACGTATCTCGTAAATATGTACACATTAAAATCGAATTTGTGACTCAAAACCACTACCAAAAAAACACATCATAATAACACACGCAATTTAAGAATTCAAATTTCGTTCAGTTATACTGCCATGAACGACGACACACTCAATAAAACAATGTATTCCCTTAGTGTAAAAAAATTGCTGTTTCTAAATCAAGGTACTCATGTTGGCGACCGTAACACATAACAACTTACAGATTACCAATGAGAAAACAGTCATTTCTAATACTTTTGAATGTGTTTGATCAGAAACCCATGTTTATTGCACAACGGACAAACACAACAACGCTTTCCTCTTGTATCGTCTTTGAACGCTTCTAAACTAAGCGGCGAAAACCTAACTCTGATGTCACCTGTCGGTTAAATTTTGAACTACGTCACAGCGCGGAGCGCATGACGCAATTCGCTAACGACTGTTGAAGTTGAACGGTTAGGATGCATCACTTTCTACTGGCGCTAATTAAGTAAAACTATACAGGAAGTAGGTATGACAATAATACCATAAATACATATTTTAATGTATATTAAATACGGAGAGGTATATTCCATTTGAAGTTCTTTCAGTAAAATTTGCATTTAAATATAAAGTTTAGGGAACTAAATGCGATAGTTCGCTGTCAACTGTACAAGCAATAATGCAACTGTTGTCGATGTTGCATTATATGTTGCAACGGCTAGTGATTTTTTTCAAAGGTTAAATTTTTAGTGCTCACTTTATTCCGAATGACTTATAGGAAGGTCCCTTAATTATTTCTGTTTCCCTATTCCAGTAACGAGGGCAAGCATGGGCCAATGTGCCGCAGGTTGTATGGAAGCAGGCTGACAGCGGTGCAGAGGATTGATAGCTGGTCGTACATAATGCAGCGAGTTGGCCAGAAATAAGGACGCTGCTCATGTCGCGCATGTCTCCTGAAAACTCCGCACTTGTTCGCCCCAATGGACTGGCAGTACGTCACTCGTCGACTCTGGTTGCTATCAGGCCGTAGTGATCTCCAGAAATAAAACTTCACTACCACTCGTCATTCATTCCGATCGATTAATTGGCAGAGAACTGAATAATTGAGGGGTTCGCTGGCCTGTACGTCAGCCTCCGAGATTTGTGAACTAACAGCTGGCACAGTTGATGTGGACCACGTTTAGTTATACTTTATATTATTCATACGGCCACGAACTTTTCGGGAAAAGAGTTTTGTCCCACTTTATTTCAGTGCCTTTTGTACACATCTGAGTTTCGTTTCGTAGTCAGTGATTGGATGTTTGAACTCTCACACGTCTTGTGGTTGTACCCAACAATGACAGAAGCGTGGTGTTGCAGGAACCTTGCTGTGATTGGTGCAATCAAATGAGACTACGTCACTTTGCAAATACACGCTGCAAATAACGATGGAGGAGAGCTGCACATGTGCGCGTAAGGCACTGAAACAAACTGGGGCAAAATTATTTTCGCGAAATGTTCATGGCCCTAATTATTGGCTCAGCGACTTTCAGGAGTTGTCAAACAAGTCGAAGGCCAATTGCGAGAGTGACACGAACTTACAGTTGCTGGAATTCTAGCTAGCACCTAAAAGATAAAGCGAAATTTTCATGTCCCTAATGATTGGTAGATACATGCAAACTTCCATAGCCGTCTTTAGTAGAAGGGCGCGGCCATAGATCTGGCAACACTGTCAGGAAGGGTCGGGGTCGCGGTGACCGAGAGGTTAGACCTCTCGCCTCCCACCAAGGCGATCCGGGTTCGATTCCCAGCGGGGTCGGTCCCCGGATTTTCGCATGTGGGAATCGTCCCGGACGATGCCGTTGGTCGGCGGGTTTTCTCGGGGATCTTCCGTTCCCCCCGCCCATTCATTCCGGCGATGCTCCATACTCACATCATGACACCCTAACCAGCACTAAAGACCTCGATGTTAAGCGCTGACCAAAATATCTCACTCACTCAGGAAGGGTCATTTTAACACTTATTTTTGCTCTCCAAAGACAATGACTCTACCTGATTCGTATATGCCATACATACCGGCGAATCAGGGGAAGCCATTGCCGTTAGCGAGACAAAATAAGTGTTAAAATGATTCTTCCTGACAAGGTTGCCGGATCTAAGGAGCGGCCTTCTACTAAAGAAGGTTATGGCATTTCGCGTTATTATTTGGCGACAGAATAGAAGTCACAGACTTATAGCAACTCACCCGTGGACACTCCGTAACCTTGTTGGCTCCTAGCCTTGTTAATTTTGTATGTCTGCCTTACAGTGTAGAGGGTATTTTACAGATAACCTTCTATGAGTTGGCGAAAAAGTCCTTCAAGGCCTCGCCCTTTAGTTTTCCAGTGGTTGCGAAATATTTTTTTACGCAAATTAATACATACATCAAAAATTCATTCCTAACAGTTTTAAGACTTATATATCATCGTTTGTATCTGAATTTTTTTTTTGTTGCAATGCACCAAACGGATTTTGTATTTTTTTTTGTCCCTGAATTATCACATATTTTGTAGTCAAAATAAGACATAATGAAGCAAAATAATTTTTGCTAGCAAACGGTACATTATTGTAACAAACGCTGTGGCAACATTGTGTATCGTTTGACTGTGAATAGTCTCAAATTTTTCAAAGCATTTAGTTTAAAATATTCGAGTTATTTGCAATTGTTTCAAATAAATGAAAAACCATTGCCTTAAAGGCAACGCGAAATTTCAGGTCTTTAATGATTGGTAACGTTTATTTTTGAGAATAAAGAATTATTTATGTTTGGTTTAACTGGAACTTTGTCAACTTATCAACTTTCGTTAATACGCCACTGAAGTTTTAATACCAAAATACGAAATATATCTTAATGTATAAAACTAGCTGTCCCTTTGCGGCTTCGCCCGCGTGTACTATAGAAAAGAGTAACTAACTTCTAATTACGTATTAATTGATGTTGTTACTATATTCTCTGTATATCTTTAAAACAACAAATACAAACAGCTTTATCCAGTCCACTTCGCTGAGCGTACTTTTAATTGCAGAACATCTTTGTTTTTAATTCGTCTTTATTTCTCTATAAAATAGCTGCCCGGCTGCGGCTTTGCCCGCGTGAAATTATGTAATATAAACAGTACCTCTGGATAAAAAAATGTGAGGAAGGCGTTTAACAGCTAACGTACTCAATAACAGTGAACTATAAATTGTCTTAGCTCAGTGTAAAGAGCGCGCGCAGTATGCTCGTATGATGTCATAGTAATTCCCACCGCAAAGTCTTGCGCGGGATACGAACCCGTAACCCCATCCCTCCCACACCACAAACTTTATACAATACCTGAGTGAATGCACAGGCTACAGTCCAAAGAGGTTTTATTTATGAGTAGGTTGGCGAAAAGAAACAACTGTTGAGTTACTTCTCCATTTTTATTCCCTTTTTTTATTTCGGGAGACTGTAACATTTTACTGCTATTCACCTTTTTTAATTTTTGAATTTCATAAAATCCTGAATTTGATTTGTAGATATTTACATAAGTTTCATTCTTATCAAAAAATCATCTCGATATCTCAACGGGTATAAGAGGTACAGATGATTATTTGAAAACATATTTGATTTTTTTAAACAACTTTCAAGGACGAATTTCGAAAATTCCTGAAATTATTATTTTTTATATTTGCATAAGATTTATTTTAAAGCAAAAACTATTTCAATATTTCCACGGGTTTAGGAGATAAGTAGGACTAATTAAAAACACATTTTTAAAGAACTATCAAGGACGAATTTCGAAAAATTCTAAAAGTACTTTTTACGTATTTACTTAAGTATTATTTTAATGAAAAAAACACCTCACTATCTGAAATGGTTGAGGAGAAATCACGGATTAATGAAAAACACATTTTACGACTTTTCACCCCCTTAATTTTTGAATTTCGCAAAATCGAAAAATTTTAAAAATATGCATTTGTTTGGGTAATATTTTATAGTTAAAAAATCCATGAAAGCTTTCCCGGTTAATGAGATATCAGGGATTCTTTGAAAACTTATTACACCCCTTTTCACCCCCTTAATTATCGATTTTCGAAAAATCCATTCTTAGTGGGTGCCTACGGGGCAAAGGGAAGCTTTCCTCAAAATTTCATGGTTCTAGGTCCAGCAGTTTGGGCTGTGCGTTGATGAGTGAGTGAGTATGTCAGTCAGGACACTTCATTATATATATATATATATATATATATATATATATATATATATATATATATATATATATAAAATCATTGCAAAACTATTAAGGATGGGTTTAAATTTGAACGAAATCTCCTCTAACCACTCTCGGTCGTGGAGTTCACGAGACGTGCCGTCACATGGCCGGATATAGGCCGGTGATGGTTAGGGGAGGATCGGGGGAAGTGTTCGATTGTACCACACCAGCTTCCGTTTCCTGTGGCGATGTTCATCCAACCGCTGCCTCATTGACCGTGTTTGGTCTGGTGTGCTGTCATTGCTTGTCCACCCATCGACCCCCGACTTACTAATGCTACATGACCGTTTTATCATGCTTAACTAAACTACATTCAGTATTGGAAACGTTCGGAAATCCAACACCCAAATATCGGAAACTGTTTCTTGTAAAAAATCAGGTAGAAAAAGTGCTGAACAAGTTTAATTAAACGACATGCTTATAAGTACGTGGTATGGTGCTTAAACAAACGCTAAAAACAAAATTTTAAATCTACACGTCTTTAGAAGTCAATATGAAAGAACTACAAAGCAACAACCATATGTAATGATATTAGCCAACTTTAAGGGGCATTGATCCCTACCACTTTGGATTTATCTGTTTCTTCTCGATAACTTCTGTTCCAGTCGATGTATCAAAATTTTTGTCATGACAGGACATAGATAAAAAACTTAATCGTTTTTCTGTAATTGCTAGAACCGTAATATATTCATTATTTTGCAACGGGAAACAGCTGAAAAGGAAAAATTGCTTCATTTACGGGAGCGACTACAGAGGCCGCAACATTAACAGAAACAATGCCATATGGATTCCAAAAAGTGAATGAAACAATAAACTATGCTTTGTCTGCGTGAAAAAAGTTAAAATGATGTGTATATTCTCTGATTTATAAGAAAAACCGTAAACCTCGATCTGCCAGGGACCAATCCACCTTAAGAAGAAACATTTAAACAGAATAATGCGTTTGTTAAGCATTATCAGTTCCGCCGTAGTTCATTGTACGAGATTCCTGCGTCAACTTAATCCAAAAAACTGAAAAATGTTTGGTTGAGTATGGTGAAATACATATTTATTGAACCAATAAAATATTTTATTACCAGAACTAACAGCCAAAAATTACACACCCGATTTTATTGACCCAACTATGTATATAGTTTATTTGGCTAAATACTTATGCCTGACAGTAAAATATTTTGTTGACTCAAACGTAGTAATTTGTTACGCCAAACAACCCTTAACGTATGTGCACGCCTTAGTTTGTAGTCACACCTCGAGAGTTATTTTGCCATTGATGTGGCAATTAGTATCTTAGCCGTATTTCTAAGGGTTTTAAATGATGCTACGTTCAGGTACAAACAATACCGATTGAACAGTTTCTACAGAAAACGAAAAACAAAGACGTACAATTTGTAGATATAGATCAGTGTAAAGATCGTGCATCTTAAGAGTCATATAGCTCTTAGGATGTGTCTGTCAGCAAACCTCAGTATTTACCGTGCATGCTGAGTGATAATTAGAACGACAAGTCCTGTGTTCAGGTCTCAGTATTGCCGCGTATTGTTTTTTAATGTCTCGTCACAAAAGTCTGCACTGCTAAGCAAATATTCACTTGTCCTAACGAAATACGACACTGGGGAAAGAACATAAACAGGTACATCAAAGTACAGTAATTTGGTTAAGGCAACAACATTATTTATTGCGCCATGTACAAAGTGTATTTGGTTGCGTCAAGTAAACTTTTTTAAATTAACAAAATCCTTCTTCCAACGCAATACGATTGACAGTAGGTCTAATGCCCGACAGTAATAATTATTAATTGGTCATAGCTAGAGACCGGAAAAAATCGCGGGTTCACTGACCTCTAGGCTAGCCTCCAACAATATATATGTATTCAAGCAGACAACAGATGTTCATTAGCTGCTCGCTGATACAATGATATGGACCTGAATTCAGTTACGTTCTATCATTGGCTCAGCGATTTCCAAGAGGCGTCAAATTAGTCTAGGGCTAGTTGTAAATGTGACACCAACTTACATTTGTTTCAATTATAGCTTGAGCCTGAAAGAAAACGAGAATTTTCCAGATCTCTAGTCATAGCAAGCAGACGAATGTGTTTAATGCGCAGTTAGTTTTGTAATCTCATTTGACATTCTTTATAAGCCTATGTGTACAATGTGCAGACTAATATTTTAAGGATAGCATGATGTACGACTGTGTATACAGTCCCGTATGGAGTATGCCGAGAGATGATGGTTAGAGAAGATGGTGTATCGCTAAATTTTGTTGTGCCAACATAGTCGTGAAAAATCTGTAGTTTCTCGCCACATGTATGATTGGGTGATATACGTCTGACACAATGTAGCTGTCTGCAGACCAATAACAGGCATCAAATATTACAACAGCGCGATTCTTATTGGCTTAATCAAATAGGGCAGCAGCTAGACGAACAAGCGAAAGCCAAGTTATCTTTTCATATGCTGAACGTGCGTTGAAACCCAACAAACAGTCAAGTTTTCCCGCGATAAACAATCATCTCTAAGTATGTCCCTCTGGTAAACAAACCGTAGGGGTACCATTTAACCAGTTGCACAGTTCAATGCTGACGGCTTAATCCTGCAGTTAAAAATACTTATATATATATATATATATATATATATATATATATATATACATACAGGATGGACCAGAATTCATGTGCCAAAGTCCGGGAGGGGATTCGTTATGGAAAATAAGGTGGGGTATATAAACCAACACTATTCTGTGGTAAATATTAAGGGAGCTACGCCACGTTGAAAAAAATAATTTTTGAAACATTTTTCGAAAAATTCTAGAAAATATAAGAGATAGAGCCACCAAAATTGGCATAGAGCTCAAAGAATTGGAGCACATTAATGTATGAAAAGTTGGTTGCCGTGACGTTACCCTTCGCGGCTATGTAGGGGTGACTCACCCCATTTGTGTAAGTAACTTTTAAATCCTAAGTGGTAAGGTAATATCCACATAGCAAATTAATGGGCTCTAGCAGAAGGAAAATAAAAGCCCCTCTTGTCTGAATGCTCTCCGGTAAACCGTTTTCCAGATAAAACGAATCAAAATAAGAAGGTTTTGTTTACGCCTGTGTAGGTAGGCAATTCGTCTGCCACCCGCGCGTGCCACTCGAATGTAAAAGAAACAAATGTGTGTATTCAATCGGTACGTAGGTGACGGTAGCATTTGCTGCTGGCAAGTCAGTTTGTGCCGAGAGTTACTTGAGGAAGCATGGAACGGTTTACACGAGCAGAACTAGCCGACATGCATCTCGTGTACGGA
>PNEQ01115063.1:36971-50369 GCA_003012365.1 Medauroidea extradentata | reverse complement strand
ACAGGAGTAATTGTGTGCATAACTAATTGTGTTGTGAGAGTTCTAGTTGATTACTGTTTTGTGTATTTCGTAGCTTTGTGAGCTATTAAATCCAGTACTTAATTTAACTCTTTTATTTGTAATTATAGACCTCTATCCCAAAGAACTCATGGGAATTGCCCACATATAAAGTTTGTGCTCTTCAAACTTGTAACAATATCAACAAATATACTTGTGAAATTAATTATCACAGAAGGCACAGACATTAACAGCGTCCTCATCATCACTTTCTACACCTGCACGTGAATTATGTGCCCATCGCGCACAAATACTACACCGAATCCATCCTTCTTCGGAAACATCTTGACAGTATAGGCACTGATCATCTTCTTGAATACTGTCGCTGGCACTGGATATTTCTTGAGTTACAGCACTACTTGAGGGCAATGGAATTCTAGCCCTACTAGAGGTTTTCACTTGTGAACTTGTTGAACGCTTTTTCTTAGCTGCATTTTTCGGTGCATTAGGTTGTGAGTCAACTACTTTTCGCTTGGTGGCAACTTTAGATCTATTTTTGGCTTGTTCCTCCATTAGTTGCGCTTTGTAAGGTGATGCTGTTAAGACAGATGTCCGTCCACATCGTTTTGACATTTTTATTTTGTTCCTTTGGTCTACTTTTGGTATAGGCAAAACCTCCTCTGGGCTAGCAACTCGAAAATTTGTGGGCAAACGTATTGACGATTCAGAAGCTGGTGTCGAGGAATGGCTGTTTGTGGAAGAAGACGTTGCAGCAATTGACAATGCTGATTCGTTTATGTTCTTTGATGTTTGGTGTGCTGAAGGCTGAGTACCGTTGACTGAAGCTGTTTCTTCTGAAGCTTTTCCTGCTGAGACATCATCAAGAGAGACCTGGATGTCGGTTGTTGCAGATGGTAAGAAATCGACTTCACTGAACACATTGCTGTCAAGAGGCCATATCCCACATTTTCGGAAACCATTCAGTGCATTACTCATTGTTGCTGATTGGATGTATGCAGAGCCAAATAAAGAAGCAATCTGGTGCAAAGTAACAACTTTCCCAGGATTTGTTCGTAGCCATTTGCGCACTTCATCTTCATAATATTTGCTGAAGGGTTTCATGTATGAAACGTCAAGTGGCTGGAGGCAATGGGAGCAATGTGGGGGTAAACATATTAAAGTGACGCCATTTTCTTTTGCCAGATCGATCAAGTCCAAATTCTTCGTGTGTGTCTTATGCCCATCAAATATGAGGAGTACTGGCTTGGCCTTTGATGCTCCAGTGCAAGCGAGAAATTTCTGGAACCACTTTATAAAAAGTTCTTAAGTGATCCACCCAGTTTCGTGCACTACTGCTGTAGCACCAGGGAGAAGTCCAGTTTGGAATTCCTGCTGCATCCTCTTACGGGGAAATATCAACATCGGTGGGACGTAAAAACCAGAGGCCGAGAAACAAATGACAGCAGTTACAGTCTCGCCTCTTTCTGCTGACGTCACTGTGCCAACTTGTCGACGTCCTCTTAGTGCCACTATTTTAGTGTGACCCTTCGGATTCACAGTCAGCCCCGTTTCATCAATGTTGTAAATCCTATCGCTTGTCAGTTTCAGGGTATCAACCTCTTTCGAAAGGAGATCAAAAAATTTCTGGACAGCCACCTTATTAAATCCCATAGCTCGTGCTGCTGCTGTTGACTCCGGTATCCTTACAGCCAAGGTAGGATTACGAGCCATAAATCCTCTGACCCAGTCTCGTCCAGCTGAACAGTCTTCTTTATTAAATGGGTGCGTGATACCATTTCGTTCTGCTAGTTGAAATGCAAGTTCACAAAGTTCTTTTACTGTTAAGCCAAATAACTGACCTTCCATTCTTGTTAAATACTTAACCAGTTCGTCCTCCTGTTTCTCATTAAAAACACACCGTATAGGTCCTAGCACTTTTTTTACAGAGTAGTCCGGCTGACTTCGTTTTTGCAACATAGCGTTCCAAAGTCGTCTGAGACACATCAAATTGACGTGCAGCCTTGTAGTATCCCATTGACCCATTTACAACTGCTTCTACTGCTTCCTGCATTGAAGCCTGCGACCATCGTTGCCTGGTAGTCTTCCGTTTGTAGGTACGCACCATCTGTAATATATAAAAAGAACTTTTAAATTTTATGTAAAAAATCACACAAATAGTGGCATGCCGAGGGGTTTTGGTATCCGAGGACGACCGCCCCCCCCAAATCGCCCCTTGGCCACTAACTGCATTCACAAATACCTGTAACTGCATAAAATATTGCTAGTTGCAAAAACAATCATGTGGGGTAAGACGGGGTATTGTCCAAACAGGAGGGGCAAGACGGAGTACTACCCCGTCTTACCCCACCCCATCTTACCCCACGTACACCATTTTGAGGTTAAACCTTTATAGCACAGAACCCGTGCATTGAAAATTAAAACTAACTATGATATATAAGCTCAGAGGAATGTACTACGTAACAACATACATGAGAGTTAACCATATCAATCGGTTCTTTTATTTAATGCAATAAATATGTGCAGAGATATTGCAAAATTGTGTTGAAAACGTACATACCTTCAGCAAAACACGAAACGACGCAAGAAAATGGCCTCGCTGGCTATCGCGGAAGGAGCCCAGAGTCTGCTCATGTAGTTCCACCAACATCCGTTGGATAGCACCACTGGCTGGAGTACAATATGCCATACCCCGTCTTACCCCACTACCCCGCCTTGCCACACCTATAATGGACGACTTGAAAAGAGGCGGAGCTTCAGTCAGGTGTGGGAAACAATTCCTATCTCCATGGATACCGCAGTCGAACATAACCTTCATTTAGCTGTTTGGCGTGAAATGTCCCGGATGAGATGTACGTAAAAAATTGATTATTTGTTTGGAATTTGCCGTTTTTTTCAGGTAAACATTAAACTTATGTATTTGCGTATCTTAACCATGAAGTAGAAACTACTATTTTTTACCCTTGCGTGCAAATCTATGAATGCGTAACATTTTTGCTTTCTGCAATTACCAACTAACAAATCAGAATGTTTGTAAACAAGCTTTGTTTCCCACAGTATTTTTCCCCTGCGGTGACGTCAGGGGGCGTGTACTTCAAGTCGTCCACTGGACAACGTTATGTGGCACGGTTTAGAAGTTTACAGACGAACTAGCAGTCCCCCGCGGCTTTGCTCGCGAGAATTATTCATAACTGATAATATTTACTTTAATTGAAAAACCTCTCTGTACCACAGACTGGTACTTCAGACATCAAGTGTTAGAATGACGAAGCTGCTAGTTCAGCTAACTCTGCAGCAGGATAAGTAGCTATAGCTGTCCACGCAAAAGTAATCGTAAGTTTGTCCCAACACCGACTTCACCTGGCCCTTATTTATAGCACTGCAAAGTTGTCGTGGGGTAGTTATAGACTCTTAAAAGTAAGATGTTAATCGAATGAAAAACGTCTGATTTACCCTATGCGCAATCACTTGTGACAATTCCCTCAATTGCATATTTTCAAAATATTCACTTGAAGTTTAATGCCATTAGAAAGTTTTGGCTGAAAAAGGGTTCGCGAAAGCGTATTTGGTGCCTCAACCTTGAGATTAGTGAGATGATATATATGTGAGCTGATGTTGACGAAGAACCTACGTGGAAAGTGAGCTGCGTAATCCATTTTACCCCTTTTAAACGACTACACGAAAATTGCACTAATTCGTCCTGCCATGCTGTTTTTTTTTTGTGAGAATTGAACGTTCGCACGCAGCTTTTAATGGAATCCGAGCCCAGAATCTCCCTGAATGTAGATCGGGGCTACAAACAATTGGGTCACGTACCGTTGAAATAATACATGAAAACAAATTTGATTTAAAAAATATAATACTCATGTCGTGAGCTCATAGCGGTTTTACATCACGTCTCGGTAGGTTACTGTAGAGTGAAACTTCTGTGTAATATATTTCTCGTTGATCGTACTTGTTTTTCAGATCGCCTGTCTTGAAAATTTACAAACTTAGTTTTATTCTTAATAATCAAGTTATCTTATAAATTAAAATATTTACATATAATTCTTTAAATACTTACGTAAGCATCGCTCTGAAGTGAATAACATATCAATATCTTTACTGGTTAGATAAATATAATGGGCTGATAGAAAACTAATTTTGTGCTTTTTCACCCTTTTGGGTGTCGGATTTCGAAATATTTTATATTTATCTTAGACATTTGTATAAGTATCAAATTGAAGTGCAAATCACGACGGTAGCCCGTTAAGTCGATTCAAAATCAATCATTCATTTAAAAAACACATATGACCCCTGCACAGTACTGAGAGTTCTAATTTCGAAAAATCTTATAAAACATTTTTGCGGCTACTTACCTAATAATCATTCTGAAGCAAAAATAAACTGAATATCTCTACGTGTTCGATAGATATCGAGGATTTATCTAAAACACATTACAGGACTTTTCACCTCCTAAGGGAGTGAATTTCGTAAAACCATTGAATCGCGTTTTAGAATATTTTATTGGTGTCTCGTAGACGTGAAAAACACAATAGCCCACTGGTCTCAAGATATATCGACGATTAACTGAAAATACATTACAGCAGTTTTCACTCCTTTTCACCTCCTTGGGTGGCGATTTTCGAAAATTCGTGAAATTATTTTCCATGTATTGAGTAAGCATAATTCTTCGACATAAATCACGTCGCTATATAAAAATCAATGTGGTCGATGGACTTATCAGTAGCAAAAGAAAAGCGTCAGAAGTTAATACATTAAGTTGAAGTCTAGCTAACATTCAACATTTCCCGCGATAAGTCACCGTCCCTAGGAATTAGATATAAGTTCCAGTGTCATGTAGTTCTGGTGGGTTAAAGGACAAATAAAGTTCCGCGGAAGTTGTTCTGAGGTAGGTGAAATCCGTTCTTACAGAAGAACATACAGTATTTTTGTAGGAACCGTACACGAAAATACAAGCGTGGAGCATTTACAAATTTTTCTTTTGGAAATATTCTTACGAGCAATAATTGCAACACGTGAAACCGGGAGCTACCCTACCAGGAATCGTACTCGTACCAGGGTGGTAGAAGGCGATAGACGTGGTCTACTAGTGGAGACATTATAAAATAAACAACGAGGTAGAGACATCGTCTTCCATTTGTAAGCCGTGTAGAATATTCGAGTCTTGCTCGGCAACTTGTGTTTGGAAGTAGCAACGAAGCAGGTCTCCCCGCAAGTCCATGCCCCAGCTACAGACGCCAGCCCGCCAAAACCGCAACCACAAGCGTACAGAAGCGGCAGCTAGCTCACTACAAGCCCCGCCACGTTCCCACAAGACATTACAACGACGACGGCCGCCCCTGCAAGAAGAATATAAACGAGGGGATGGCCCTCCCCGCACACACCACGAAAATGACGGCCCTGCGCCGGCAATTGTAATTGGAGGTTGCCCGGAGCGCTATCATTACCCGCCTTACATGTCCGCCGACGAAACAAAGATGCTCTCCGGCGACTGGAAGGGGGAGCAGACACACACGAGATAAGGGAAGCTTGTTTTTATTCCTCCAACTCCCTTGGGCCCTCCGCGAAGTTGCGTGCGACCGGGCGCGGACATCTGTCGCCGAGGGGCTACTCGGCGTCCAGGAGGAAGACACGTAGTTAGCCAGCCGCCGTCTGTCGCCCGACACTTCGCTGGCACAGCTGCGGACAGTCCGGCATGCAGACACTGGGTCAGGCGGCCCTGCCAGGAGGTGAATGTCAAGGTGACCTCCTGTCCAGCTCGCCGAGCAGTCTGCACAACTTCGGCAGGTGACATTATAGAGCCCTTATAACTAGAGACCGGAAAAATTAGACGGTTCATTGACCTGTAGGCTGAACCTCAAGAATATATCTGTACTTAGCAGACAACAGCTTCTCATTGGCTCTTCTATTGACGCATTGTTATTACATGTTGTTCCTGCATTTAGTTCCTTCGTTACGGTTGTCCGAGCGCTTTCCAATAGGTGTCCTATAAGTTTAGAGCCAATTGCAAAAGTGATACGAACTTACAATTGTATTAATTCTATGTCTGAATTAAGGCCGTGTCTCCAATTTAAAGAATACTCTCTGGATAGAGCACTCTTTCGCATTACCACGAGAGAGAGAACTCTCTGACTCTCTCGGTCTCTCCAATTGGGACGATGTGCTTTCGTGTTGGTAAACAAACAGTGCAAAGGTAACAAGTGAGTAAATTTTTTTTATACCCGTTATAAACACATCAAATATATTTGTAGGCAATTCAATTCATAATTTTTAGCTTATCAGCGTCGTATTTCTAACGCCGAATAGCTGTTTGTAGGTCATGCCGAATTAATGTATTTCGTGTATTTAAATGTCTCTAAAGGTGGAAAATGTTTACACAATGCCTCGCCTTAATTAATTGTTAGTGTCCGCGGTGGCCGAATGGTCAGACCATTCGCCTCCCACCAAGGCGATCCGGGTTCGATTCCCGGCGGGGGTCGGTCCCCGGATTTTCGCATGTGGAAATCGTGCCGTTGGTCGGCGGATTTTCTTGAGGATCTCCCGTTTCCCCCGTCCTATAATTTCGGTGTTGCTCCTTATTCACCTCATGTCACCCCTAATCAGCGCTAGAGACCTCGATGTTAAGCGCTGATCAAATTCTCTCAATTAACTGCTCATTGGGAATAATTTATTTCTTTATTAATATTGAAACATTTGCAATACGTAACCCATATGGTTTCAATAACCTCAAACAATAATTGTAATCAAGATGGCGTGCGCCAGAGAGAACGAGAGAGTGCAGCGAGTGAACAGTTTCGTTCTCTCGCAGTTTTGCACTCTCGCCAACAAATTGAGACAACCTGAGAGCACTCTTTCTCTCTCTGACGTTAACGTGACGAGGTCGCGACAGAGAGAGAAAGTGCGAGAGAGCACACTCTGAGTGAACTGAAACACGGCCTTAGATACGCTGCAATAACCATGAAGAAGAGCTGTCGATTTACAAGTAAGTCATTGAAACAAGATGATGCAAAAATGTTTTCGCGAACAAAATCGTGGATCTAGGTAATGATGAAAACAATGTTGATTTTATTTACTTTTAGAGGGTTTATTTATTTACTTCCACCGGTTTTATGCGGTTAGGCTTAATAAGTGACAACTTTCACACTATCTAAACCTAAGAAATCGACACAAACATCCATGCCCATGCTAGATTTCGAATCCAAGACCTCTTTCGCCGTAGGCTGACATGCCACCGATCACGCTACGGAGGTTGGCAGCCGTGTCAATCAGAGGGAAATTGAGCAAATGTCTTCCCAGAAATGGGAACGAAATATTCAAGGCTTCGCGTCCCGTTTGTTATCTGTGTCCCTCAACGCAACACGTGGCCGAGTTGGGACAACTTCTTCTTGAGCTACAACTGGTTCCTATTACGCGGCGAGTACAGCTGTATTTAAACAGGTTTGTTTCCCTACGCCACGTCCCAATGACAGTCATTTCAGGCTTCCAGCGTACGGCGCCGGTAAAACCACAGAAAACAATAAATAACCAAAGAAAGGCCGCAGACAGTTTTTTACAGCCTCCTGCAATAAACGACGTCTAAACACGCTACCTGAAACTACAAAAATTGTCTTTTAAAACAAGCCACAAGTGTGTGTTCGAGAAGAAACACCGACCACTCGCACGTAGTAAACTGTGCAGATCTTAATACGTCTATGAACGAGACTACGTTCACTTGATGGCCGCTGTAAATTCTCCCACAGTTCTGAGTCGCTTAAGGGTGTTCAAGCGATAAAATCGTAATTATATATTTTTATAAAATAGTGTTAGTTTTGTAGACGATACTTGTGAGTGCAATTTACTATAACAAAACAATTTTAGGTGGTGTAGTTCTCTCATAAAGGTGCGTCAAAGTCATAGTTTGAATGTTCTGCTGCCATGCAGATAGTGAAAACCAGTTGATTTATGTAAGTGAAACAATTCACAGTGAAATAACATGTCATGTGCTACGTAATAAAACATTGAGAAACATCCCGCTAACATTTTTAATATTTTTAAAAAAATTTGAATTTTTAGACATTTGTTCTGTATTTCTGTGATTTTTTAAAAAATGCAAAATACAGCATTGTGGTTTTTCTTACGTTTTATTGCATAGCTCATGGGATGTAAGTTCACAGTGAATTATTTCATATAAGTAGGTTGATTGGTTTTTATTATTTGCATGGCAGCAGAACATTCAAACAATGACTTTGACGCACCTTTATGAGAGAACTATACCACCTCATTTGGACATTGACATACTGTTATGAGTAGAGCCACGATTTTATGGCGAAAAGATTTTTGCAACATTTGGCTTCGATGTGTCGTGTGCACACCTGCAGCTCTGCTACATCGTCTGTGGTTGGTTGATTTTACTCTCACTGGCCTTGGCAAATTATAGACGTACAAACTCACAATAATCTTATTTTGATTGGTGCAGTAAAATGAGAAACGTGTCTGAACATAGACACGCTGCCAATAACCTTGAAGCAGAACTGCCGATGTGCGCGTGAGACACTGAAACAAAGTGGGGCAAAAATCTTTTCGCGAAAAAATCGTGGCCCTAGTTATGAGAAACCTATGAGAGCTAAAATTGTTTTGTAAGAGGAAACTACACTCACAAGTATCGTCTACAAAACTAACGATATTTCACAAAAATATAAAATTAGGATTTTATCGCACTTGAACACCCTTAAGGTAGCTGCCTAGGCGGGCGTACGTTGTGCGTTCCAAGCCTACTGTAGAAGTGCGGAAGTGGTAAAGACGACACAGTACGCGTATCACGTCAAATCAATGAACTGATGTGCAGTTTTGTAGCCAACAACTCGCCTCTATGAGACATTCTGTGGTGACCCTATCCTTTTTAAGAGCTAATATTTGAGATAAAGATGTGTTGTACCCACTTTTTTTTTTCGAACCAAGATTATCATGTGAACTGCCAAAAATCTTCCATTTCCGCCGTTTTCAGCCGCGATTATATATATTTTATAGATTAAGAGTGCGAGAGGATAAGTGAACGCTGAAAACTTCAATTGATTTCTACGCTTTTTTCGAAGCCAATATGGATACAATACTGAATGACAATCCTAGATAATGGTATTTGCCAACTTTATGAGTTAATATTTATCCAGAATTACTAACTCGTTACGCGTGATCTCTTGCGCCGCAGTTAATTGCACGAGGTTCCGGCGTCAGAGATTGTGCCTCAGAAGTTTGTAACACTGGTAACAATTTTGTTTAAAACGTTAGCTAAAACTATTGTCTAGGATTCCTATTGTTTAATTTTCGTAAATTGGCATCAAGAAACCTACAGTTATAGATTAATGCTTTTAGCGTTGAATCATGTACCACGTCCTCTTAACATAGGGCCTTAAAGGTGTATGCACACGTCTTACGCTCTTTAAATGATATTCCTAAACAGACATCACTCTCGTCTGTTGAGTAGTTTTTGAATAATCTTGTAACGGCCGAAGCTCTGCACAACGCTCGGCGGCTTGGACAGGCGGCGGTCATGCTCTTTAGTTTCTACAGTTTTTGCGATAATTATTTTTTTAAACTTAAACGAGAGCAGATACCAAAAATCTGTCTGGCAGTTTTATTTAAAATAGTTTTTGACGTGTTGGCAATTTTGTTCAAAGCAAGAATTTATACTTTTTCTACTAAAATTCAATTAGCGAAAATTTCTTTAATTACATAATTTACTTAAACAGTAGTATTTACTGCCTTGAAAAAAAATCAGCCAATGTGGTGAAAGACGATTTTAAACAAAACTGCTAGACATATTTTTTATTTCTTCTCTCGTTTACGCGTAAAAAATTAATGTCGTTCAAAAAGTAAAAACTAGGGAGCATTGCCATATATATATATATATATATATATATATATATATATATATATATATATATATATATATATGAAAGCACCCACACATTCATCTGGACAATAGCGTTAGACACTGTCTACAGTGGCTATCATATCAGAAGAGTATTCGTAATATCTCGTATGTCTCTAACAACTAACCAGTGACGTCACAAAACGTGACTTTATGTTAAACTGACGTTTAAATTCAGTTCTGATTTATATACTTAAAGTAAATATAGCATTGATTTAGGTTATTAATTGTTATGTTGTAACTTTTCCAGTTAAAAGTGTAAAACTGGAGGGTGGAGAGAGGTGTTTATAATTATGTTTTTTTTTCTCATTATTAAATTCATAAGTGCCATATATTGTGATACATTATGGTGAGGCAGTCGTAAATTAATTGTGATGTCCAGAGTTAGATGATCCGTCGCATCGATTAAACTTTGGTCTAAAAGTGATTTGCTTATGATAACTTTTCAAATAGGAAGCATTTATAAAAATTTAATAAAAACACACACAAATATATCTGAAACTATACACAGTTTCACACTGGGGAAGAAAAAAAAAAACAAGTGGTACTGTATGTAAACTGAATCGTCATTTCTTCATTTTCTTTTGAATAGCAGCTGCATTACTTCACTTCTTTATATTTTGACTAGACTAATAAGCAGTCTGCCTAATTGTGTGGATTATCATTCAAACTAATCAGTTCTTTCTGTTATCCGCATGTTGAAGTTTACTACTACACATAAAGCTCGGATAAAGAAAATTATTTGTTCAACAGTAGCTCGTTTACGAGTTCCAAGAGCATTGCGAATAAACATTTTTGTACAGTGCATGCATTTCTCTTATGGATTACTCGAGTTGTGAAACAAATTAATGAATCAGTATGCATGCAGTATTTGGCGACAGGACGTGTTGTTTTGCTTTCGCAAAAATCTGCACATTCTTTAATAGACATGCGTATGGACACTAATGAGTTTGTTACACTAAACATTAATTTATTGCACAATAATTACTGAGGACACAAAACTACAACCCTTCGTGCTATAGGGTAGCATTTATCTCATGTACATCTCTAAAGTAAGCACCAACAGAGCTTCCAAAAACTGATCAAAAAATGCTGAACTTACTGTAGTAATTATTTTTTGTTCGATATGTTTTTAATAGGTGTTGGATATTAAGTTATATCTGTTCAACATGTTTTGAGGCTTCCATTGTGACATTAGCAAAACATTTCAGCGGCAAGGATGGAAAATTCAATAATTTGTTTTATGTGTATGTTTGCTGGATGGATATAAATGTCTTTGAAATACTCTTAATGTGTGCGAAAGATTTTATGTTGAGAACAAGCACAGTTGCATATCTGTGTAATTACAGAATGACAAAACTACGACAAGAAGAACACTATATATACTGTTTAATTTTGTTTCAGTTTTCACTGTCAGTGTGCGTGAAGACGGGAGCAGATGTCATCTACCACCGGAACATCGCGACAAGCCCATCTGAGAAAATCGACTGTGTTCTTCTTTGCTTTCATAAGTGTTTAGTTTGGACTTGTACCTAAGACGTCGCTGTTGGGTCATCCTAATTTGTGTGTATCACTGTCTGCGTTTGTGTTGTCTTCATTTTGATAATCTGACTGTCTCCTTACAGTTACTGGTTATTGTTCTAAAACGTTTACTCTTCGTTTATTTTTATAGACCTATTATTTTTTGACTCGATTTCTCTCGGAAATTTTTGTGCTTTAATTTCTATTAATGTACGTTCTGTCTACAGCCAAGCTTGTCTTCCTTTTGTTTTCAGAAACTTTTTTTTTTCTGGGACGGGGCGACTAAAATATTTGCCTCTTAAAAATGCAGCCCTTCTGGCAGTATCGTATTTGAAAGATTGTCTGAATTGTTGCCATTTAGAAGAGGCAACATATCCTGAGACAACCTTAATTAAGTGAGCTTTAAGTCTCGTCGACAGCGAGGTTATTAGAGACGACGATACCCAACTTGGTACAATGACAGGAGCTGGGAGAGGAGTCGGCCATGGCCTTCCTTAAGGAACCATCCCAGCATTCGCCTGGGGCGGATTAGGGAAACCATGGAAAACCGAAATGAAGATGGTCTGAGCCGAAGATCGAATTCGGGTACCGTCGTTGAACCACCTCGCTCGGTTATAACCTAAATTAACATTACCTATCCCGACCTAACATAACCTAACTTAACGTAATCCAACCCAACGAAACTGAAGGGCTGCTCTTCCAGTCGCTTCACAAATACACCATGTCAAAAAAATCTTGAAGAGCTGCCCTTTCAATGGGCAATAATTCAGCTCCCCATTTGGGACGATACAGCACTGCAATGGCGTATATTTCAAAAAATGAGGAACAATATCAAACTGGCGGTTCTGAGACACGAACCTGGGTCCTCCCGAATACGAGCGTAGTGTTTTACTACTTGTACACCTTGCTAGGTGTAATCTGTAAAGTGAGCACCTTGTTGTAGGACTCATCCCCGTACCTGGACTTGCCGTGTCGAGCAAGTCCTGACTCAGAGGCGATGTGTGTCAGCGGCAATTAGCAGAAGCTAGTCTGCGTCCTCGGCGGGGTGAAATACGGCAGGCGGCCCGGGAGAGCTGCCTCGCCCACGTCGTGGGGACCTAGCACGGGACTGCGTTGACCCCCCTGTGTGAGTCACACTCCTTCCGCGGTTCAGAACTGTGCCACTAAGACGAGCCTTTACGATATGTTCGACGCTGGTACTCCCGTCAACAATATCATCGCCCTTATGCGCGGATACCTTAGTTTCTTCGTGATAGACATTTTTGTCGTTGGATTTCGGGGGAGGGGAGTTGCTTTAATAGGCGTCTCTAGCAACATGGAAATGTTTTCTGTATAATTAATATTTGCGAGTAGACATGCGTATATGTCAGTAAATAACTGTTCTGGGAACATAGTGTCTTTCCAGGAAAGCGAAACATTAGTCAAATCGTATGTCAAAAAAATAGTGAAAATTTTTAAAGATGACAGTTTAGGACATTGGCGCTCAGTATCCTGAAGGCAAAGCAGAACAATTAATCCTGCCGTCTATAGTCCAGTCGGGTACACGTCGTTTGTCCTAAAATCGTTTATCCTAATTTTAGGACAAACACTTTTAGGACAAACGATTTTAGGACAAATGCTGTTTAGGATAAACGATTTTAGGACAAACAACTTTAGGTCAAATGAAATTAGGATAAATGACTTTAGGACAAACGATTTTAGGACAAATGACTTTAGGACAAACAATTTTAGGACAAATGTAGTTTAGGACAAGTGACTTTAGGACAAACGAAATTAGGACAAACGATTTTAGGACAAATGAATTAAAAAACTTAAATTTAATTTTAGGATAAACGAAATTAGGACAAACGACTTTAGGACAAACGACTTTAGGACAAACACCTTTTAGGACAAATGACTTTAGGACAAACGAAATTAGGATAAATGACTTTAGGACAAATGATTTTAGGACA